>JACGDI010005714.1:123526-144228 GCA_014898725.1 Jacaranda copaia
GCCCCCGGCCCGCCCGCCCCCACTCACTCTCTCTCTAGCTTCTCGCCGGAAAAGTCATAATTTTTTCTTCAGATTTATATCTTAAAAGCTAGCTGTAGTGCAATATAGCAGTGGTTGGGTTCGTAGGGAGAAATCTTGAAGAAAATGTGGAATTTTTCGAAGGCCCATTGTGGTTTTCTAAGCTACTGTGGGATTTCTTGATCTTTCTCGCTGGTTCAAACGTTGATGCCAGAAGTGCTTCGGTGTGAGTAGATTTTTTTCTGTGAAAAGTCACAATGTGAGAGGTGAATTTTCACGCTTAGTGTGTGCATGTGTTCTTGATTGTGTGATGATGGTGGCTGCTGTTTCTGGAGTAGTTCCAACAACTGACCCACAAAACCCCAAAACCACCGCCTCACAAGATGAGCATTCCAGAAGACCGCCATTGTTGCCGTCCGAAAAGGATAATAGTAATGGGGTTGCAAATAATCAAAGAAAACCCAAATCAAGAGTTGTTTCTTCTAGATACATGTCCCCTTCTACTTCCTCTTCTACTTCAAATTCATCCTCAGTTTCCTCCTCCTCTTCTTCCTCCAGAAGGTATCCTTCCCCTTTAATTTCGAGAAACTCAACTCCTGTCTCAAATGCACCTTCCTTAGGCCCCAAGAGGTCTGTTTCCGTCGACCGGAGGCGGCCGGCCGCTTCCAGACCTTTAATACCGGATCTTGATTCTAAACACGGTAATGCATCTGAAGTTTCAGCCGCCACAAAGCTTCTAGTCACCTCTACTCGGAGTCTGTCGGTTTCTTTTCAAGGAGAAGCCTTCTCGTTGCCCATTAGTAAGACTAAAGTGGCGCCTTCTTCGCCTAATTTGAGTAGTGTGAGGAAAGGAACGCCGGAGAGGAGGAGGACTAGTACTCCATTGAGAGGGAAGGTTGATGTGGGAAGAGATCAGGTGGAAAATTCTAAACCCGCCGATCAACATCGATGGCCCGCCAGGAATCGGTTGGTTAATCCGTTGTCAAGGAGTTTGGATTCTAGTGGCGGTGGTGGGGAGAGGAGTAAGCTAATTGGATCTGGGAATGCAATTCGATCACTGCAGCAATCTATGATTGATGAGAGGAGGCCTTCTCGTGATGGAAGATTGAGTCTTGATTTGGGCAACTCTGAGTTTCTAAAGGCAGTTCCCCGAGGCCCTGATGGAAACTCAACTAATAATGAGTTATCCGTGCCTTCTGATCTGACTGCCTCTGATTCAGACAGTGTTTCTTCTGGTAGTACTTCGGGAGTTCAAGAATGTAATGGGGCTGCAAATGGGAGAATTGGGCCTCGTGGAATTGTTGTTTCGGCTAGATTCTGGCAAGAAACCAATAGCCGTTTGAGAAGGCTGCAAGATCCAGGTTCACCTCTGTCGACAAGTCCTGGGTCCAAACTGATTGCCCCGCCAAAACTGAAAAGGTATTCAAGTGATGGGCCATTACCATCCCCACGAACATTTTCGTCCCCTGTTCGTGGAGGTATTAGACCTGCATCGCCTAGCAAGCTTATGACGCCTATTGGATCATCTCCATCGCGGGGTCTCAGTCCATCAAGGATCAGAAATGCTGTTAGCACCATTAGTAACAATTTTGTTGAAACACCTTCAGTTCTTAGTTTTGCTGTTGATGTTCGAAGGGGAAAAGTTGGGGAGAACAAAATTGTTGATGCACACTTGTTGAGACTTTTGTACAATAGGCACCTGCAGTGGCGGTTTGTGAATGCGAGAACTGAAGCTGTCTTGCTAGTGCAGAAACGCAGTGCAGAGGTGAGATTGATTTTATTGTTACTTATTGCCACACAGTACGTGAATGTTTGAAATGAATAATAGGACTGATTTGTTATTGAGGTGGGATGCTATGGCTCTTCTTGATTTCATTTGTGTTTCCACTTTCTTGTTCATTTTGAGAGAATGTCTTTCAGAAGTTGGAAATAAGATTCCCCTGCGAGTTCGAGAAAATGAAAATGTGTTTGGATTAGTTGAGTCACCACCTTAGTTTGACATGTGAGAGTCTGATTACATGTTTGGTTTACATTTTCTCATACCCGTTATAACATGTGAATTAGGATTTCTGAAAATGGAGCCAAATTTTCAGAAAATGTGGTGCGAAAATATAAAAGAAAAATGAAACCAAACAAAGCCTTTGCCTTTAAGCACTTTATAACTACCATGGATTCATGAGATAAGTGAAACTGTTGTTCCACTGTATTTTCCTTTATAATGCTCTTGTAGATACTCTGTAGAATAGAAATGCAAGTGACCTATTACAATGTTAGGGTACTTGCTAGAGAATGAGAGAAAATGTATAGAATTAGAATTCTAGGTTTATTTTGCAGGGTGGCGTGCTTCAGGTTGGGTTTTGAGGTTCCAAATTAACCTAAGACTCAGGTAATTGGGGTTTATGGTCTTGCCTTGAGTTCAAGTAAACCATGCATCTTGTCTTTGTGGAGACCGTCGAGTTATGAGGATTCCCACCTTTTGTCTCTAGTGCCAGCTGTTGCCTTTGTGTCTGTAGTTAATGCTGGATAAGTGGAGAGAAATTAGAGTTCATTGTTAATTTAAAGAAAATGATGCGTGCCGTTAAGTTTAGCCTATGCAATTTCTTATGTTTGTTTTTATCAGGTTGAAGTGAAATATCTCAGGGTTTCATTGCTTTCTTTTTTGTTTTTTTGCTGCTGTAGCATGTGTACTCCTCTTCATTTCTCTTTGCAAAGACATTTAGTTGGGACTATCTTTAGCTGTAAGTCCAACCATGTCGAAGAGAATTAGTGTTTTCTAAGATATTTGTGATTTTTTCTGTTGGTAAGTTTGTGTTTGTTTTGTGCATTATTTGTCTTTTTGTTTTGCTTAGTTTTCTTTCTTAGGAAGTCTTCCATGCGGGACTTGTTTTCCCATAATATTTCTATTTTTAAGTATATTTCTTTGATATGTTTTTCTGTGGGGTGCTGAGATGGTTGATAGGAATCATTCCTGATGCCATTTGTTCAATTCTTTTCAATGTTTACTGGGTTTTAACAATATGAGCTGAGGACAAGAATCCCTAGATCCCGCAAAAAAAGAATCACTCTTGGGTCTGGTGGCGCCTGGGGGGGGGTTTTGTTCTTTGCTTTCCTTGTAGGAAACATCTTGTTGGTTTTATGATTATGTGGCTAGGCTATATAGATAATGCAGGGGGGTTTCAAGTAGCCCACTGTCAGAATAGGTTCAATAAAAGTTCCTTCAATTGTAGCTAGCAATTTGCTTGGGTTGGCTTGCGATCACCTTTGTTGAAGCAACCCTTTAGATGCTCTCTCTTTACATGCCGAATGCCCTGGCTGGTTCTGCTGGGTAAGGCCACGAGCTGGTTGGGGCATCATGAGGTCTTCCACATGCATACTTTAGCTTTCTGATCGTAATAATGTGGATATGGATATTTATTCCTTTCTTTTTCAGTTTTGTGCCGTAGGGATTCCATTTTCCAGCTCATTTAGATTTGATGTCTCTGAATCTGGACCTCATAAAGAGCTTCACTGTTTTCCTTTGACTTACTTTTGTGGCCTTACCTTCATGTATTATACATTGTCATTTTAATGTAAGAAATCACGGCTTTAACTGTGTGAGGCCTTAGTTTTCTCTTTAGTTTGTTGGCATTTCATGCATGAGTTGTTTCTGCCTAATTTTTTCCTTTCTGTTTGCCTTTTGCTACAATGATCTGCCTGTTTATGTACCTTCCAGAAATTTAACTACTTGGCCAAGCTGTTTCATTGTTATATCATTTTGCCTGGTGAAATTTAATGAATTAAGTCTCTATTTGTACCAGAAAAATCTTTGGAATGCCTGGATAACAATCTCAGATCTACGTGATACCGTTACCAAAAAAAGACACAGATTGCAGTTGCTGAGGCAAAAGTTGAAATTAGCTTCCATTCTAAAAGGAGAAGTAAGCTCTATTCCTGGTTTAAATTTTTATAATATAGAATTATTTTAGAAATTTGAGCTAAAAAAATATTTCATTATATGGTAGTCTAATGATGTCAAGACATGATTCATGACATCTATCTTTTGTTTTAGTTAATTTAGTACAAACTTGGTTTCACACGGAAAGAAAAAAATTGGAAGAGAGATTATTTGCTGCACTGCATTATGAAGCTATGTATATGCCACTTGTTGAGAGGCAAAACCAATGACATGGAGTGGCAAAATGTTACTTTTTGCCCAAAAGATTATGAAAGAAAAATTATGTTTGGGGCATTAGTTGGAATGCTGCCCATATAGGGAGATTGACCATGTCCTAGAAGACGCCCAAGAAATCCACTTCTCATAAATGTAGACTCTAGAATAACATTAATGTCCATACTTTACCACTTCAAAATTTCAGCATCACGTATTCTGAGTGTTAAGGGAAAATAAACTTATGCAGTAAAACAACTAGAAAATTATGGAGCAGAGAATTAGAATGCTCAGTTCATCATTGTCTGCTTACCCAACTAACTACTTCAGTGTAATTTCGAGGCACCTGGAAATCTCTTGGGAGATTATTCTCATTTGCAGTTTATAGTATGTATCAATCTCAATTGACTAAATTCTATATATAAAATTTCTGGTTTGATTTGATATTTTGTTGTCTACATCTAAAGCCATTCTTGTTCAAATTTTGTCCTTTTGTGTTTGTGTTCATTAGTACATGTGCAAGTAGGACATTCTCAGTTTATTGTGTCTGAAAAGTCCGCTGATATCGTTTCCATGTAGATGCCGTTTTTAGAAGATTGGACTTCTTTGGAAAAAGATCACTCCATTTCTCTGCTTGGAGCAATCGAAGCTTTAAAGGCTAGCACTCTTCGTCTTCCAGTTGTTGGAGGAGCAATGGTGTGTAATTTGCCGTATTTTTAAGTGCAAATCAAATTCTCTGTAGTTTGAATAAAGTGTCACAACGTTTCTCAATTCTGACAGGCTAATGTCCAAAGCTTGAAGGATGCTATTGGTTCAGCTGTTGATGTTATGCAGGCAATGGCATCCTCAATATGTTCACTTCTGCCAATGGTAATCCCATTTCGTCCTGTCCGTGTTAAACATCTTCGATTTTGTCAGTTTCACAATATTGGGTGTCTTTATTTCATTTTCTTTGCCCTATAAAAACAGTGTCCCTTGGTTCTTGCAACCTAGGCCACATTTGGATTTGTTTTCAAATCTATTTTCACTATTGGAAAATGAATTATCGACTTCTAAGTTTTACTAAAATCCCGACTCATTTTCATCGTAAAACATGTTCTCCAATAACCTATATATCTTCTCCAAATAAATTATATATTTTTTCTTTATATTTTCATTATTGCCATATCTCCACCTACAATTCACTAAACTATATATAATCATTGCCTTTTAGACTACCTATCCAAATACAAAATTCATTTTCAACCCACTTTCTCTCACTATCTTTTTAAATTCTGAAAATGGTGGAAACAAAAAATGTAAATGAAAACATATCCAAACATCCTCCTAGTCTCCGATTAAGCCAAACAACTACAATACTCGATTTGATTGCTCACAATGCAAGAAGCAAAAGTAAAAAGAAAGAATTGCCCATCTTGAAGGTTATAGTTTGCACGGCTGGTCTATACCAAACAATGGTTATCTATTTTCAGGTCGAGGAATTGAATTCTCTAGTAACCGGACTTGCAAAAGTGACTGCCAAAGAGCGAGCTTTACTTGAACAATGCACAGAGTTTATTGCCTTGTTAGCCGCCATGCAGGTAGCTCCGTTTCTCCTGCTGATCCTTCGGACATCATTCATTATCATTATATATGATTGTTTCCTTAACTGAATCGAACAGGTTCAAGACAGTAGTCTGAGGACTCATATAATACAACATAACTATGTCCCATCAGCCTAACAAGACCAGTAGAACTGATTCCATTCGACATTCCACTCTTAGATTCTAACACCAATACAGAACCTTCTGACCTCATATATGCAGCAATTAAGGTAATAAGAAATGGACAAGAAGGAGTTGACTTGTCTTTTTGGCTTCTCATTCGACATTTTTTGCAGCAAATCGGTTTCTCGGTCCTGTATCTCCAGGTATCCATTATTACAGTAGAAATGGTCTTTTTATTCCCACTAATTGGCTGTACACACGCACTTCTTTTCCTTTCTTCTTCTATTACTCACTACTCTAGGAGAATGGAAAAAAACTGATGTACATATGTAATATTCTTACTTTTATTGCCAGTAAGCAGTTCTTGTTAATCCTAGTTTTATAAGAATATGCTGTCGCACGAGTGAGCTTGTAGTTGAAGATTTTAGTTCTAAATATATCTGCTATTAGGGTGGGAATGAGAGTTTTATTCTTGCTTGGTGGATAACTAGGTTTCAGCAAAGATTCTAATATTTTGAGCCTAAGCGGAGCTTGACTTGGTTAAGTTCGAATTTTTAAGTGATTTTTGAATAATTGGGGTCTCAAGATCAAAATAAAATATTGTAACAAAATATTTATTTACAAATAAAATGAAAAATAATATAAAATTATATATCAACTTGCGAGCTGGCTTTTGAGCCTCTCATGGTTAGATGCAGGTTGACTGAGTTGTTTGAAATATAGATGCAGATTGATTGAAATTGATTTGATATAGCGAACGAGTTGGATTAAGTTGGAGTTGGATTCAATCGGAGCTCGAGTTAAGTTAGTTCTGTCTTGATATGTGAGACTTACGAGCTGATTTAACTTGTTTGTACTTTGGCAAATAACATTGTGATTTGGCGTATATTTGGCGTATATTTGCTGTCAATTAATTCAAAGCTTTCCAAAAGCTGCAGTTGATTTTTTCAGAGATGATCTAAATGATGTCCAGATTCCTTGCAGAAAACTTAAAAATTAAGAAATGTCTCGATACCGATCAACAAAATTCCTTGATATTAGGAGCCGTATTTTCCTTAAAGTTAAAGCACAATGAGAAGTAATCACATTAAAATTCCTTGTCGATCTTAAATGTGCGGTTCTTAGGCCTCGATCGACCGGGCGGGCCCTCACCTTAGGAAGGAATCCTTTCGTTCGATCGATCGATTGAATCCGGAGCCAATGCTCCCACAAAGAGGACCTATGCAAACGCTTGCCTCATCCTTATTGAGCTTGGGCTTTACCATGCGGGCACCTGCCTCCCCCTTAACTACATTTAGTTGAGCCTTCAACAGGCTTTATCCCTTATGCCTTTTGAGTTTATCAGATGGGTCTGATCGAACCTGTAAAGATTCAGTTAGGGCCTGTTTGGATTTATATTTAAATTCATTTTCACAAATTCTACTATTTCAGAAATAAAAATTATTACTTTTTACATATTTTTACCAAACATTATTTCCATTTTCATTTTCAAAACACATTCTCTAATAATCTATATATCTTCTCCCAATAAGTTATATGTCTTCTCTCTCTATTCCATTATTTTTGTCTTTTTCCACCTACAATCTATTAAAACCAATATAATCATTACATTTCTAAACATTTTATCCAAGTATGTTTTTGTTTTCACATCACATCACATAATTAATTTTTACCAATTTAAAAATATTGAAAACTGAAAACGGAAATGAAAATAAATCCAAACGGGGGCTTAATCGAGAAAATTAAATATATTTGTCCCGAATCGCAGGACTCACTCGTTGTTTATACTGTTACTTTTTAATATGAGTTACTATTCTTATTACTGATCCGGAGAAAAAAAAAAAAGAACCCTCTAATTTTACGAAACATGTTATAGTTTTAGTATAATTATCATAGTCGCTCTTAGTATCAATTCAGATTTAGATTAGAGAAAGATGAAAATTTGCAGGCTGTTTGGTTTCATTTTCAATCCTCATTTTTATATTTTTTACTATTTTAAAAATAAAATATATCACGTTTTACATATTTTCGTTCAATATCATTTTTATTTTCATTTTCAAAGCGTATCCTCCAATAACCTATATACCTTCTCTCTTTATTTCATTATTTCTATTTCTCTCCACTTATAATCTATTAAAATCAATATAATTATTACATTTCCAACATTTCATCCAAACACAATTTTATTTTCACATCACAACACATAATTAATTTTCATCAAAATGAAAATGCTGAAAACTAAAAATGAAACCAAACAGCCCCACAAATGATTTAGATAAAAAAGAAATGCTCTAGTTTTAGTGATGAGTACTCGTAATATATAGCGATTATTAGTATTCATCACGAAAAAAAAAGATATTTATTTAGATTTTTAGATCACAAAAAGATAAAAAAATAAAAAATGCTATGATTTTAGTATAAGCACTTGTAGCTGGCACACATCAAGAGAAAATATTTAGATTTAATACTGATTTAGATTAATAAGTAACATTCCAATTTTAGTATGAGCACTCGTAGCAGTATTTCTTAGTACCCATCAAGAGAAAATGAGAAAGGACAATTTAGGGCTCCAAGATATATTCTTCCTCGGAAAATTTTAGGCTTTGTTTGGTTATATTCTCTCAAAATAATTTTGTTATAGGAGAATGTAACCAAACATGTGCTTTCCTTTTCTTTCAAAATGGGTTTTTAAAATGACCAAATTGTCCTTATAATTTAAATGGCAAATAACTAAAAACCTCATATTTTTTACATCACAATCATTATCAATCACATATACATACATTTACATATAACAATATTTTATTACTATATCATAATAAAAAATACTATTAAAATCCATTTACACCCTTAAAATCCAACAAAAAGACATTGATTTGATTGCTACAGTAGAATTTGTCTCCTCCCAAAACATAAACAAACATATCAAATTTTTTCAAAATAATTTTTTTACTATTCCCAAATCATAAACAAACATACATCACATTCCCTAATACAAAATTCACATTCCCCAACCCCACTCCCAAAACTCATTCTCCCAAAACATATAATTTGTAAATAAACATTACCTTAGCTATTTTTTGATTTCGTCAAATTTATGTGAATTATATATTGTCTATTAGTTTTACATTATTGTTGTAAAGTCGTATAATTAATTCGATTTGGACAAGTAAACCTAGTGATCTTTAATGCTAATGGCTGACAAAGAAGTCAACCTGTATTAGTGTTTTTGTCCACACTGCTCTACCCTATAGTCTATACTACTTCTCTCTTTTGCTTTGTTTTTTTCTCGTTGAATTTATGGTGAGATTTCAAATCCAAATACGTGTGGTTTCACGTTGGATCGGATACATTATATTCAGTTCGATATAGACCGTTGGATTCATTTCTCCATTCGCCCTTCTAAATTCAACGATGAATGAATTTGGCCTACTGTATTACTTGACATTAGAGAAAGTGGGATGCGCAGGAAGTCAAAGATTTGAATGTACCTAAAAGATCATCTTCTCTCCAACGCCCATTAATATTTTCCACCATTATGAATTTAGAGAATAAAATTAAATATTAGCTTTTCATTTTTTTTAGCAGAATATATAAAATAAAGATCATCAAAATATATGTAGAAACATCCCGGAAATGTTCTTTTTATTTTCCAAGAGAGACGAAATTATTACATATTTATCTTCGTATATAAAATTATATATATAACAAAATATTCATATAAAATTATATTTTCACTCTACTAATTATATAAAAAGCATTAATTTGATAGTTACAGTACACAATATTCATTTTTAAAGTAAAACCAAGCATATCATTTTTCTGCAAAGCAATATCTAACCATTCAATAAAAATATATACCATATTTCTCAATTCGACTTCTCAAAATTTATTTTATCAAACTATTTCTTTCAGAACATTCATAATAAAATCAAACAATTTAATTGTGTTTCAACTTACCCTGCAACATTTTTATTCGGTTTTAGTGTTTTATTTTATATACTTATACAAATAGATATACACGCCGTATATATTTCCTTTCATTCTATGATTTATATGAATGAAATATAAAATAAAACATGAAATTAGAATAGAAAATTTCAAAATTTCTTTTCAACTGCGATTGCCCTAAAACCACACATACAATGATAATGAATTCATTGATATATGGAACAACTACTACCAATATTTATATATTGGGTACTTTATTAGGTGAAAATATCACTTTATTTAACTTTATTAAGATGTGTGACTACACTTTGTAAATTTGGTAATTATATTTTATGTAAGTATTTGAGCATAGGCATCAAATTAATTAATTAATTAATAAATGCAATGGCAGTTGTGCATCTGTTAGAGCCCAATGAGGACCCATATGCAGCAACTCAAAGCAGTTGGATTTCCTCATTGTGAAAAGGTGAATAGAATATCTATTGGCTATACAACGTCACCTTAGGCCTAATTCAATGAAACAAAAAAAAGACCAATATAATATTAAGTCTTTGCGTGTGACTATAAAAATCTTTAATTTACATATACAAATATTGAAATTGAGTTGTAATTTTTTTCTCGATCGATGAGTTTATCACTATAATCTCATCTAAATTCAAATTAAAATCATTTTAAAAATAAAAATAATGCATTTTACAGACTCTTATGGAGACATCGTTTTTCAAATCTATTACTTGAGTTATATATTCTATCTTTTTGAATACATGTCAACTGTATGTGATTTATTAGTAAAAGCACTTTTTAGAAAAAAAAAATTTACAAATTTAATTTTTGCTTATGATATAATTAAAAATAAGTAGACATAAGCAGGCACAATCCAAAATCATTGTACAGATGAGGGGATGGGGATTACCATATATAATAAGGTAGCTTGATAAGTATTCATAACTCTTTTCTACTAACGCATCCAAAGTCACTATTCATACTTTTTTTTTCCTCTCTGTTCATGCTTCGAATTCTTCACTCATGCTCTTAAAATAATCGATAATTATTTTATAAATATAGAAATAATGTACCATATATGATAACATATTGGGTGGGGTATCATATATAATAAGGTTGTTTTCATTTTGGCACTACCAAATTGGAATTCCCAAATAGTATGAAGAGAAAGTGCAAGTTGTAGGAAGTGGGGTCTTTTTCTTGACTTGCCTCTTTTCACCACTCAAAAGTCAAGTAAACCCTAGGCCTAAGGAATGTTATGTATATAGTGGTCTCTTTTATGCTCCTTGAAAAGTCAATTTGCTTGGTAATTAACAAGTTCAAGTTGCATGATCCAAATTCTTCATATGGGATTATTGTTATAGAATATGTTACTCAATCCTTACTCTTAATTGGTTATTTAATTCGCAAATGATCATTATTCTTGTTTTAGTTTGAACTTCCAACTCTTGATTAGGGCAAAGTTGACTTAGTCTATGAAAAATGCAACTCTATTGACATACGTTTATATATGAAGTATTAGATGAATTATTAAATTAAAATAAAATTTGAACTTATATAGTAGAGGTAGCTTTTATATTTGGGTAGATTTATTTTATTATTATCCACACATGATATAGCGTGTAGCTGATGCTATTTAAATTTAATTTTAAAATTCTTACACATATAAATGTAAAGGTAATACTATTCGATCAATTGACTAGTAACTTTTGTAACGCTTGCTGCGTTGGATTCCATTGATAGATTTGGTTTGATTCTTTCTCAAGTAAAATGACGTCATCACTAATTAATATGATTAATTACTTGTTTGAATGTCTTTTTCAACATGAGTTGTAAATAGTTATTATGTAATTTGATCCACAAATCCTTCTTTTTTGGCACATTTAGTGCATAAGATATTCTTCCAATGTAAAAATGCTTATTATACAAGGATCATACATTCGATGTGTGTATAAAAAATATAACTTCAATAAAAGATGAACAAAAATAAATGACTAAAATACATTTACATGTATATATACGACTTTAGCTAGGTCAAAATTTTCAATTAGAAGTCCCTCTCACAAAAAAGAGACCTCCATGTTGTTATGTCCGACTTTCATATCTGAACAAGCAATCAACTTCACACTTAATATTTTTTGTCATAAATGCGAAAGTTCTGATAGTTGTGACTAAATTGTTTCACTCTTCAAACAATCGATCTTACAATCAACACTCTTGCTTATAAATACGATACTCTCACATTACGATGGCTGATTTTCATCCCCATTCAATCAATCAATTTCATAATCGGACAAATTTATACTAATATGGGGCCAAAATTGGGCATAAATTTGAAGTAGTACGGATTGTATGGTGGAGCCTTGCCCAAAAAAGTAGAGGTGTAGAGGAAAAGGTGGTGATAAAAATATCTAAAAATTGTTGAATGCACATGGAGGGATATATAGATCCAAGAGGGCTGCCTGCATATGCCTACCATTTTGAATGTACTAACCACTTAATTTGTTGCTGGGATAATTTGAAGCATTCAATCATTGAACTCCCAAACCATATATGCTGCCTGCCAATAATATTATTTTGAAAAAATATAATTAAATATATCATCATTTTTTTGGTAAAATACATATTTTTTTAATATATACATACATATTATATATATTATTATTTTAACATAAAAAAATCACTCAATTTTATTTTCACCCAAAAAATCCAACAAAAAAACATTATTTTGACTGCTTTAGTAAAAAATATATTCTCCAAAATATAAACAATCATACCAAAACAAAAATTTCACATTCTACAATAATTTGTTCTTTCAAAATACATAATAAAATCACACAAAACATATAACCAAACATTCCTGGTAGTTTTGTCGAAAGGTCTAGTTTATAAATAATTAGATCATTCTGGAAAATATTTTATATTTATCATTTTATATATACATTTTTTTTATAAATACAAAAACTCATATCTCAATAATTTCGTACATTTTATATTTATTTTTGTTGCATTCACTATTATATATATTGTTTATTTATTTTAGTTTAATTTTTTTTGTGATATACTTATTGACATGGGATAACCCAACAGGCTCAACAGGTCTAACATCAAACGAGACGGTCCACAAGGCCCAAAGGTAGAATCTGTTTGATCGATCGGTATCGACCTCACTTGAGAATATCTACGGTCGACCAGTATTGACCTGAAGACCACTCCAATACTTCGAGCACTTGAGTTTGGTCGATATTAATCGACCTCCGGCGTTCACTCGAATTCCTGTCGGGCATATTGATCTGACAGGTCGAGCCTATTCTGATGACACGTGGCAGCCAGTGCAACTGTTGCCAACAACTTTGACAACTCTGCCAACAACTTTGGCAGAAACGTGTCTCTGCTGGAACAGTTTACCTGGAAAAGCAGGAGATTTAGCCACCTGGCACAGTACCAGGATCTGGACATGGAATGACTCCTAACCCCCCTGACATGGGAAAAGCTAGTACACCTGGCAAGGATAATTGGGTAAAATCACGCCCACAGAAAGTTATAAATACTCCAGGCCCAACCACGCTCAAGGTAATGCCACTTATACTATACACTTACATTCTTTATATTCTGCTCGATTACCTTCTCGACTAGAACTAACTTGAGCGTCGGGGGCACCTCGGCTAGTTTAATGTGTGTTGTGATTGTAGATTTTAAACCCAGAACTAAATCCAATCTTCATTTCCTCTACACACAGCTCTCTGCAGCATCACTTATTTATGTCAATTCGCATGTTCATATTTAAAAGCAAGCATTAGGATCATGATATATGATTATCTTTTTTTTAAAATTTCTTTTATTTTCTAAATGCGCTTGAAAATCCGATGCTGGAAGATACGAAAATTTTTGTGAAGCATGTGTGGTAAAGAAAAGAGTACTACTATGAATTGCAGTATAATTTTTATTTTTACTAAAAAAATTCTCTAAGTAAATATTTATTTGTAATTAATTTCTTTGAAAGAAATTTAATTTATCAAACAATTTTAAATGAGGGGAGGTGAAAAAAGATTGAATGGATTGGCCCAAAATAACAATTAATTTACCACAAATGACTACAAAGTTGGAAACTAAGGGGGTGTTTGGTTTCGTTTCTACAAGTCATTTTCACAAATTTTACTATTTCAAAAATAAAAATCATTACTTTTTAACCATTTCACCCAATATTATTTTCAATTTCAAAATACTTTTTTCAATAACTTATATATCTTTTTTCAATAATTTATATATCTTCTTTTTCTATTCAATTATTTATATCTCTCTCTATTTACAATATGTTAAAACCAACATAATAAACATTTTTAACACAATCATTACATTTTCAAACATTTCATCCAAACACATTTTTATTCTCACGCCCCATCAGATAACTAATTTTTACCAAAATAAAAATACGGGAACTGAAATGAGTGTAGAAATGAGACCAAACAGCCACTAAGAAAATAAAGAAACCACGTATGCAAATTAAGCAATTCTCATCTCACTATTTTCTTGATTTTTCATAGAGAAAACGGGAATTCATTAGTGCCCACCGAAAAAGAAAAAAAGAGGGAAAAAAATACTCAAAACTAAACCCTAAATTAATGTCGAAAAATACAGAAAGGCAAAAAAAGGGAGGAACCCTTAGAGGAACAGCCGCAGGAGCTTCGTTTCATGTCCGTGGCAGGTCTGCCGTAAATCTTGCTGACACACGAACCCGCTCTCCAACGTCGTCGTATCAGACTCATCTGACGGCGAAACCGGTCTTTTCTTCTCGCTCCGCCGGCTCACTCTCCCTCCGGCCGTCATTCTCGCCGGCAAACGAGCCGCCAATCCGAGATCCAGCTCACTCGTCTCACGATCAATATCAAGTCCGTTCCTCTTCAGCCTTATGTTCAAATCGCGCGACCCGCATAAATCATTGTTATTAGCTTCCGAGATCTCGTCAAACTCCGGCAAGGCGTGGAGAACTCCGCCGCGGAGCACCGTCTCCACCGCCGACTGGCAGACATGCCAATTCCCCGTCCACAACAATCCCACAGCTCCGTTCACCGGATTCACTGTTCTTCCACACGCTTCAAACAATAAAGACTGAAAAAGAGCTGCAAATCGGAAAATAATTATCAGGGTCGGCGATCAAGTAGCCCAAAAACAAACATAAAAAAATAGAAAAAAGAAATCAAAGGTATGAAAAACACACACACACACACATATGTATATATACCAGGTCTTTGGGATTCAGGGACAGAAGAAAGGAAGGACATAAGGCCGGCGCGGCCGAAGAACTTGGCGACAAAGACGGTGGCGTTGGCTTGAGCTTGTGGGCTGTCGATGCCTTGCAAACTCTGCCTGAGAATGCAGTTTTCGTTGCAGCCTTTGCGGAGAATTCTGCAGCCGTTGCAACTCATGATGATTCTTTCAAGAACATACACAACTTGTAGGTATACAAATTTGAATATTTATATCAAAATGAGGTAATATATAATCTGCAGATATATATATTTTAATCTCTGTTGAGCTGTTTGTAATAGAAGATATTTGTATTTGTGTATATATATATATGAATAAGAATGAAGGTATGTGGGTGGGTAGGAGTGGGGGGGTTGAGAGTTTCAGAGGAGGTTTGAACGAGGGCTAAAGGAGGAGAAGATGAGGAATATATATAGAGCGTGGGCGGGCGGTAGGGTGGGGTGTTTCAATGTTCATGCATGTGGTGCGGAGAAAATGGAAAATTCTTGCCAATAAATTTGATTTCTCTAAATTCAATTAATTTATAATTATGTAGCAAGTACAATATCATTGCTATCATCATTGATTAATAAAAAATTTTCAATTATCTATTTTCTAAATACTCTTCTTAAATTGTATCCCTCTTTTAAAATAAATATAAATATATTATAATTAGCTAGTTAATGAGGTAATAACTTATTAAGGTGGTACTCAATAATTGGTTCCAAAGAATAATTAGCCGTACTAGGATTGAGGAACAACCGAAACTGTTACGTGAAATAGTAATAGAGAATTTTCTACAACGAATAAAGTTAAGATAACGCTTCTATAAGATGGGATTTAGCTGCTCTAACTTTTTTTTATTAAAATTTGAATTTAAACTTGTATCAATAATATAATTATTTATAATTCTTGAATAGATGGGAGTTCGATTTGAATAGCAAGAATATTACAAGGGAATAAAAATTAAATATGAAATAAAATTTTCTAGAGAAGTGTAAAAAAAGTGGACTACATAAAAGTCTTAGGTCTTCTTCTTTTTTTAAAAATAAATAAATAAATATATTTGTTAGGGTTTTTGTTTACTTTGAGTTATGGGTTATCTTGTACCTTTATTTAATTAATTATTTAATATTGAGGGGGAGACGGCCATTGGGAGGGGGTTCCAAAGGTATTGGGCAAGAGAGAACGGCTCCGTGTCTCCGCGAAAGGCTGTGGGTTATGGTTTCCTGCACCTTTGGATTCTTGCCTGCCCCTTTGAATTTGTGGGTATCTTTTTTTTTTTAATTAAATTTGTACCAATACTTCAAATTAAATGAGTTTGAGCATTTAAATATTTCATCGTATAGTACGTTAGTTTGCTAGTTGTCTGACAAACCTTACATATATTTTATAAATGTGACGTAGATAATTATAAGAGCAATCTAATAAAAAAATTAAAAAAGATTTAATGGACTAAATTAATTAATTAATAAAAGAGTTAGACAGTACAATAATAAATTAAAATACAAGAAAAAGGACAATGAAACCCTAATGGGTTTAAGCCCTTCGAGGAAAAACTATAAATACTAAGTCCTAGAAAAAATTTGGATAGAAGAAATTATTTATAAAGATTCACCAATTTCATGCTTCTGCTTCTTCATGTGGATTCCTACCCAAAGGCAAGGGGTATGAGACATAGGGACTAAAGCCAAGGCTTTTTCTTTACTTAATTGTGTCTATCTATGTAGCTCAAAGTTAGCTTATGCCTATTCTCCTAATACCGATATTGATGCAAAACGTTAAGAACTTTCGAAAGCAAAAAATCTCTCTATAAGAAAATGAACCAACAAACTGATGTCTCTTCGAAAGGACTTCACTCCACTTCTACAAAACATCAAAATGGTATTATTATTTTGTTTAATATTTAATGTATAAATCATTGTTAAGAATGAAATATATTATAAAATGCTAACATACTTATTATATCTTATAATAATTCTTAACTTATTTAGATTGCGTCAAATTGAACAAGATGATACGAGCTATTTTTATTTTTACCGTAAATGATCAATTAATAGTGAAATTTTTTTTACATTGTGGGCATTCATATATATGTGTGTGTGTGTGTGTGTGTCTTTAACCAAGAAAACAATCACCCAAAAGAATTGATACTATTAAAACAATGATAATTCACCATTTGTCCTTTCAAGACCATGTAAAGGTCTTCTTACTTTTTTTTGGGACAAGGTTTAGGTAAGATGCCTTGTCCTTAATCGTGTAGTGCTACATACTTATGACTCATCTTTCACTACACTTATCCTTTTAAAAACCCTCCACCCACTTACTTTTCTAGTTAGTATTATATCCACATTTGTTTGGAAACATTTGAAAGCCATTAGAGTAATGTGTGTAAGAAATGGTGCACGCAAGTTAAGACCAAACTTGATGATCAATAATTGTGTTAGTAAACATTAAGCAAAATCACAACTTTTTCTTGGGATTTTTTTTTTCCTTTCAAGAAATCAATAATTATTGATTCTTTCATTATTTTCTATAAAATTCGAGTGTGTGGTTAATTTATTTGTAGGTACAAAAGCTTATCATTGAATTATTCATTAATCTCAATTTCAAATTTGAGACTGTAAATATATAATTCATCGAACACAATATGTTGGTATTTGAGTTTAACTATTATTAAAAACATTAGTTATAAGCTGTCGCACATAGATAATGATATAAATAGATATGTGTATCCAAGAGAGAGAAACACAAAAAAAAAAAAAGAGGAAAGGAAAAAAAATTAATTTGCATCTTAGTGCATTACGTAAGTGCCAAAGTTGGAGTTGCGGATGACATATCCATTTTCTTTTCTTTTTGCATCAATGTCCAAAGCTGTAAGATTCTTAGCTTTTTGCAGTAGTGAGAGCTTTGTAAGATTCTTAGCTTTATAGTATTGATCGAGAATAATTAACATATTATATAGGATTAATAATCCAAGACTCATTGAGGTTTTGTCTAATTATAATAAGGTCAATAGATTTCGAGAAATTACAAATGCCTCCCTTGCACTAACAGTGGACTGTTTTTATGAACTGTTCATTTTATCTTTTTTTGAAAATTAAAAAAAAAATATGGCCAAAGATTAAAATGACCCTTACTTACCAAAATTTCCAAAATAACCATGAAGTGGTGGTAAACCAAAAAAAGAAGACGATTGTCTTTGTCACTCATTCATCTCCTTTTCATTGCCAAAAGAAGAAGAAGAAAACTCCTAAAATCTCCCAAACCCATTTGGCCTACATTTTGAAAACCCCACTTCTTGGAAGGTCATAGGTGGCCATTAGAGTTCCAAGCTTTGGAAAAGTTTAAAAAATACTAGGGTTTTAGGTTTGCTAAATGTATGGTTTTTACTTCGAAAAAGTGTTGTTTTTGTTAAATCTTGTTATTGGGTTATATATTTTTTTGGAATATGTCAAAAAAAATATCATTTTTTTTATTTGTATCTTAATGCATGGATTTTTTTTCTCTTTTTTGTGGAATTTTTTCCCCATTAGAAATGAACTTGAATTGGTATTTTGTGCATGTTTAGTCCTGGCATGTTGATAGATTCCAGTTTTTTTATGAACGGTGTGGTAAAACATCTGTTATAGGAATGGGTTGGCCTATTTTAGAATGTTGGACTGTTCTATTTGTTATGTAATTAGATATCATTATATTGTAATGATTAAAAAATCAGAAGGGGGGAAATATAATGTTTTATTGATTGTAATAATTTATCTCTCTCTCTCTCTCTTTGTTATAGAGATGCTTCCTCCACTTTTGACATTGCTGTTCATTTCCTTGAATCCACTTACAAGATTGAAAATATAGATCTTGAAACATACACGTATGAAAAATTGATTGGAGATACAAATGGTATGCTAAGGAATGTAGCACCTTCTGTTAATTTGGTTGTTATGTTTAGCTGTGATTGTGCATATTGATATTAGGAAAAGGGTGGTTGTGTGTGACGATAGGTCTTTATAGAATATTTTAGTTATCTGTGTTTGACTTAAATGCTTTTTTGATTGGTTTGTAAAAGTTTAAGGAGGTAAATGTAATATTATATAGTTCCTTTCTTTTTGCAAAGAAGAAGTGATCGATCAGTCTAGTGTGATACTAACACTCCTTTGGTTGAAATTATAAGAGAAATGAAGAAGAAAAAGAAGTCTAAAACCAGGTCTATATCTACTAAGGAACCTGTGCACTTGGGGGGTGAAGAACAATCTGAAGATGTTGCTTGAATCTATCGTTGTTATTTCTTTTGTCAATGTGAATTTGTGAAAAACTCTATATTTTGGTTGGATTTTTATTGGTTATGGTTGGATTGTACGGTTGTTTTGTTGTTTTAGTGGATAGCTTAACTATATTTTGTAAGTATTTTGAATGATGAATCTATCAAACTTTGAATATTTGAAGAATTGAAATGTAAAGTTATTGCAGTACTTATTGTTGGTACAATAATGTTATTCTTTCTTTCTTACATGTTTTGTAGTATTATCTAAAGTTTAGGGGATATTTATAAAAGGATTGTTAACTTTTGGTTTATAAAAGAATTGTCATATTCAACTTATGTAATCTTCTGATTTTTCTAAGGGGGTAAAAAGTAATGTTATATTTTGCAATTAATCGAATAAAAAATTGTATTTTAAAATGTAAAATCAAATATTAAAAAAATAAAAATTATTAGAATATTTCTCACACTACCGATTGCAATGGCTTACAAAAATTAACAAATAAAACCTTATAGTCTTAAAAATAATACAAATAGGTTCAATGGTATTTTTGTCTAAAAAATATTAGTATTAGCAACCAGGGCATTTCTAGATTTTCATGCAAAATTTTTTATGATGTCAGCAATTTTTCGAACGAAGGCTAGTGGAATTTCAAAAATGTAAGACAGAGCAAAATATTAAGGAGGAATTGATAATTTCATTAAATCTTTAAATTTTTGGATAAATAGAACAAACTTCAGGGGTCTGAATAGTGAACCCTATTATATATTAAATTCTTGTGTCTTGGAGAAAGCCCCATCCTCGTTGGGTTAGATAAGACCTGGCGTTATTGGTGACTTAAGACTTCCCATTTTGGCCTCTTATCATAAACAAATAAATTATTTCTTTAGTTTTCGAAACATCTACCATGATCCCTTCTCTCAAATAAATTTTCTAATACTTTTGTTTTTTATTATCTTGTTTATGTTGTGTACAAGCTTATGTACAAAAGATAGAACGTAAACAATGGAGTTGAAAACGAGGCAAATAGAGTTAAGAATGAGATTAATAAGAAGATTCATTGAAATTATAGTCCCGATTAGGGTACGTGGCCTCTTAATCCTATCCAAAGTTGTCTTAATCTAATATGGACCACATATGAATCCAAGAACTTTGGTTTTATGGAATTCATATCAATAATCAAATGATGGTGTGTGAGAATTAATGGGATTGCAATTAGTCATTCTATTGGACTATCTATATGTGGCATATATGAAATGTGGGAAAATGGAATATGATCTACAAATATGTGTGGGTGGACCACTTATTAGCAAGTTTTGAGCTAGATTGATCCACAATGCCTTTCTTAAGATTTGGAGAGTTGGGGGGGGGGGG
>JACGDI010005714.1:144260-157331 GCA_014898725.1 Jacaranda copaia
AAATTTTTTGGCCTCTTCTTTGGCAAGATTGTTGCCCTTCCATGAAATAGAGAGACAAGTGATGTTTTACACTCTCTAGAAAGCCACAACAAAACTGTAATTTTTAATGTTAAGTTTGATGATGTAAGGTCTCCAACGTGATATTTGATAAAGAAAGAGGTTGTATCTCAAAATATAGTATGGTTTCAATCTTGATCTTAACCTTGATAAAATAGATAATTCTTTTTGTAAGAGAAAAAATGATCTTCAGAACTTTTTCAAAATTAATGCAATGTTTGGTTTTATTTTATTATTCATATCTTCATTTTCTAAACGAAAATCAAACATAGGGTGCAATCAAGTCAAGTTTGGGCAAAATTTTAAGCTCAAGCTGGAAATATATATTTTAGGCTAGACTCGATAAGGCTCGAATTGACAAATAAATTGTAAAAAACTGCAAACTTGACCTTGAGCTCGAGCTTAAGTTCGAACTTAAACTAAAAAAATAGTAATATAATATATATTTATTAATAAAATAAAAAATAAAGTTAATTAGATACTATCTTGCGAGCCTCGAAATTCACATGAAAATATACCTTTTCTTCCAAAATATTATTCTAAAAATTCTAATAATTTTTATATAATTACACTAACAAAAAAACATACATTTATATCTTCTTCTTCTTATTATGATATAAATATATATATATTTCAATAAAACTATAAAAAAATATATAATACCATAAAATCCTAATGTGACACTTGTAATCACACAAATACTTACATAAAAGAAATAATTACAGTAAAAACTATCTCCCTCCATAATAGGATTAACTAAACAGTCTCTTTTATTTTCTAAACATCTTTCAACACCAGTATCAAAAAAATCTTCTCTCAAAATAAAATCAAACACTACCTAATACTTATAATGATTATTTGCTATCATTTCCAAGGATTTGGCCACGATAAAGATTAGTTAGTATGGTAGCTCTTGCAAATACGTGATTTCAAGAGAGGATATAAATATATCTCATCAATAGTCCTTATCTATTATGGCCTTAAATTATTAATTTTCCTGGTCGCCGCGCCAGCTCTCACGATGCCGTCTAACATTATGGAATTTAATAATCACTTCATAAGATGTATTTAGTGGAAAAGGAATTTGGGGATGCGGAGAAATGTTGCCTAAAAAAATTGTGACGAGTATTTCTAAGTTTTTCTGATCTTATGGATAACGTCTTTTGCCCAAATGGCTGACTTTCAAATGGGGTCCATTTCGCGTTTGCACCCTTTGGTATGTTGTGATTAACAATGTTGGGAGTAGTTTTCGACTGGGGAAATTTTTATATCTGCACAATAATAAGTTGAATTATCTTGTGGTTCGTCTTCATACACAAGTTTTCAAGAATTATGTGTGTGAATGTTATATTTACCTATATGTCTTAGGATCGTGAACTTATAAGAAAAGTATGTGTTTTTTAATTCAAGTTGGCTTTAATGTGTTGTTTTTAAATGTAGTAGTTGATTGTGGTTGAGAAAAACTATTTTTATTATCAACTATTTCATGGAGACACGTGATAAGAAATTTTATTTTTATAATTGTTATTGAAAGAGAGGAAACAACCTATAAACTGACTTAAAATTATGAAGAATTTAAGGCATTTTCCAATATTGCATTTGATGATTGTCCAAATCTATTGAAAAAGCCTATTTCTATGATGCACTGCTCCATGAAGACATATGATAAGAAATTTTATTTCTATTAAAAAAATAAATCATCTCAACAATTATTGTTGAAGGATTATGAATTTAAGGCGTCTTTGAATATGGCATTTGGTGATGTCCTAATCTATTGGAAAAACCTATTCTATGATGTACAGTTACGACGAGACACATGATAAGAAGTTTTATTTTTATCTCAACAGTTGTTGGAAGAGCATGAATTTAAGGTATTTTTTCATATTGTATTTGATAATGTCCACATCTATTGAAAACCCTATTTCTACCATGTACTGTTCCATCGAGACATATGGTAGAAAAAATTATTTTTATAAAAAAGCACCTTCACAATTGCTGTCGAAACAGCTCTTAAAGAGAGAGCAACTCACAAACCAATTTAAAGCATCAATCCCTTTGACGTGACATAAAATTTAGCATCACCAATATCCTACTAGATTTTCACAGACTTCTGTCTTTGCCATAATTATTCCTGAAATCTTCAAAACTAAAAGCTATACATGATAACAAAATGCATCTCATATAACACTCACAGAGCAAACACATACATACAAGCCTGTTTAGCAGTTTGATCCTCTAGAACAAATAGTGTACAATCATCATCACACGACTTTATAAATAGGAATGAGAAATAATTTCTAAGAACAGAAAAAAGATTTACCATTCCCTATAAATGAAAGAATTATCACTCAACTTGCAAACCACATGGCTGTTCTCTTTCCTGACACACACACAGTTAGCATTCCTCCTATAAGAGAGGTGGAAAAGGCATAAGTAGCCCAACAGCTTAGTGTGAACAACTAACCAACTGTGCCATTTCCGCATTAACTAGAACTAGGCCACAAAGAGCTGAGCCTAGCTGCCAGCTTTGCGCTCTTGTAGTCGTCTCTGAGCTGAATAAACCTGAATTTGTGCGCATCCATTTCAATTTGTCATCACAAAAATGAACAATGAGCAATAAAGAAAACCAATAAACGAACATATATATCGGAAGCGTGGCAGCGCAAACCCAGTTTGTCAGTGACGGAGAATTTTAGAGATATTCTCTCCAATGAAATGTGAAGATAGAGCAAAGACATATTTTTTATGTGTTTGGTGCAGATACAATTGAGAATGGTTGTACCTTTGTGCATCTTTTCGGATGCTTGGTGTTCCCTCGAACAGAGTTGACAGACTTTCAGGGGCAACAATAAAGACATTGGCCATGCTGGAGAGAAAATATGGCAGTTAATCAAGAGAAAAATATTGAGTTCTAGCTAGCTTCCTTCCTTCCCTATGTTGGATGAAAAAAAGTAGAAGGATACAAAATGAAGTTACTTACATGCCAAGCAACTCAAACTTCTCATCTACTGTGGGTGCATTAAAACTGCGAACGAATTCCCCATACTCTGTTATATCACGTTTAAGCCGCAGCCCTCCACTGCAGATGACCAATACAATGAAAGTTAGAAGGCAATTTAATTTAAAGCAACAATGGAGAGGTGATAGTTAGCATCCCCCAAGTTAGATGAAGTTCACAAAACATCCAACTGAATTTAGCCATTTACTAATCTGCAAGGGCGAATATAACCGGAATTTTCTGTTGTAAGTTTTCTTCACATTTTTTTAAAGCAATGAACATCTTTTAGAGATGATGGCTGGACCAGAAATCAATGAGAAAGAACCTTTGCCTCCCTCAGAAATACAAATGTCATGTGCCTGGAAAACAGAGAGTAACTGAAAGGATCTTCTGGTAAGATATCTCCTCAACCCTCAGCATTTACCTATTCTAGAAACCAACAAAAAATAGAACATCTCGGATTATGTGCTGAAAGCTGTCACTATCAATCTGCTCCTGTTTTCTCATTAGTATGCATGTTGCATCTATGCAGGGTGGAGACTGCACATACTTCAAGGCACTTCCATATAAGGAGGGATTCACAGTTAACTAAGCATAGACAATGTCAACTCAATACAACATATGGGACCATAAAGTGCAAGCATCCCCAGTCAATACAGGCATGTTTGTAACTTTTCAGCTGGTGAAATTGAAGTTGAACTTGGGCGGTAATGGTAGAGCATTGTACTTTTTTAAGGTTCTGATGTAGTCTGTGGCGTGAGAATGGATTATGGCATGGAATAAAAAATTAGCAGTCTTTGGCACAAGAGACCTGTTACATGAGGACGCATTGTGGCTCGTGAGTATGGTATGCATATACCTGTTGTAACAACTCCTTCCATTTGATGAAACTATTACTAGAAATGCCCAATCAGCCTTAGTCCTCAAAGAGGTTGAGACATGACAAAAATACTGATTACTGTGAAAAATGAGCATTACTCATGATGGCCCTAAATTTTGTGTTCTCTAAAATACTGATTACTGTAAAAAATGAGCATTACTCATGATGGCCCTAAATTTTTAGTGTTCTCTAAAATACTGATTACTGTGAAAAATGAGCATTACTCATGATGGCCCTAAATTTTTAGTGTTCTTGGAAAAAATTAGGTAATCTATGAAGGAAAAGGATTAGATTGTATCTACAGAGATATGGACAGAAAATTTGAGTTGATCGGCAAAAGCCAGAGCAGAAATGTAGTTCAGCCATCAGGAAATATAGGCTTGGCTAAATGTGTATGCTTGCGCTGAATACGACAGATAAGAAGAGAAAAATAGTAATGCTTTCTCTTCATGCCTGGGGGTCTTGACGAGGCTATCATCTCTTATGAAACTGGAATGCTTCTCTGGACTGGAAATTTAAACATAGATCAAGAATTACCTTGGATTAAAAGTGAACTTCTGCCAATGGTTCAGCAGCCCCTTATGCAATCGATTTCCCTGAAACAGTAAGTGTTTTAATCTCATTTATAATAAAACTTCAGAATATCCAACAACACCAGAAACTCCCATTTCAATCATTTGGCTTAAATGCTAAATTGGTCCATGAAGCATCAAGTATAGGCAACTAGAGTTTGACAGTTTCACATCTCACACACAATTCACGAAACAATCATAACCTTCACATTGGTTCACATGGGAAGGCTTAAGTTTCCATTGGCAGAACAAGTTTCACATTATATTTGTGACTTATCACAGGCTCCCTCCATTAGTATGGATCGATGTAAACATGTCAAATGAACAATAGCAAAAAGCAATTATCATTATCATACGTATTTATGCAAACAAAAGTCAGCTAAATATTTATACAATAAGGACTAGACGTGTCAAAGTCAAGCAAGAAATCTTTCTAAACATGAAACCATGGCACCAAGAGAACCCTATAATGCTTAAAAGAAAATACCCGTACCAGTTCAGTCAAGAATGCTTGCTTGTTAAGACCTTCAAGAGCTGTGAAAGCAGACTCAAGCACCCGGGATAAATAAGCAACAACCCTGACGTTAGAAAGAGAAGTTTGAAGTGTAAATATTATAATGAGGCTAGATGTGGTGACATTGCAATATGATGATGAGATAGGAATATAAAGGGAAAAGAAAATAAAAAGACGTTCATTATTGAAATACAGAAATGCTATCACATGATGACTAATGAAATGTGATACAAAAAGAACAATGTTTTGAATGAATTCAATATGTTTAATAATCTTCAAAATAAATTGCACAAACTACAAGGAATGAAATTTCACACCTCGTGCAGGCATTTGTTGGTCGATGATCAGGAGCAATACCATCATCAGGTGACTTGTAATCTGTTGCTTTTTGTTCAGCTGATAGCAGTCGCTCAACCTTAAAGATTTCAAGGATCAATTATTTCAAAATATAAGGAATTGAAAGAGGCTAGTGACAGACGTAAAATTTCAAGCAGATTGGTGCAATCAGCGCACAAATTCGTAGAATAAGTGGAAATGTCTCGTACAGGAAAACATCAGGAAAAAATCTTAATTACAAACCTCAGCCATCACGGTTTCAATGCACTGCTGAAGCCCCTTGTAAGCAGCACCTTCAGCACTAGACATTGCTGTGGCCATTTCTTCACACGAAGCAGCATGTGCACCATCCACAGGTAGTAGAAGTCGAGAAATTGAGTTCGCAAAGTACTACAGGTTGAGAGTTTAATACTAATGAACTCTATCACAATTTAATGATCAAGGTTAGCAATATATAACAAACAGCAAAATGACATACTTGCTGAACAATAGCCACACTACTTCCACAACGCTGTACAGAAACCATAAAAGATCTGAAACTGCTTTCACCAGCTGCAGCTGCAGCTTCTGCCTGCTACAATAAAGTTCCCACGCTAAATTCTTAATAATCTTCAAACTATAAGAAGTTTATCTTGCTTAAATTTGTCTAGCAGACTACAACACATGTAAATACCAATAAGTAAAAATAAAAGAAGTAAAGTGAGTGATTGAGTGTTTACAGCTGAAGCAGCTGCTGCTGCGACTCTTCGACTAACACTAGTTCCCAAAACAAACCGTTCCCTCAGCGCTGCAGCTTCAGTCAGGCTGTCTCGAGCTCTTTCTAGACCTTCTGTAATGTATAGACTGACCTGAAGTAGATGAAGACACAGAAAATGGAACATAAAAGACTAGCTGTTAGAAATACTATAAGATTATGGAAAGAGACTGCTAAACTCACCTGGTCCAAAAGGCAAGTGAAAACAGCCCGCACATTAGCAGCAATTGCGGCAGGCTGCACAATGACAAGAAAAAATTCCATAAAAACCCATGAAAAAAATCACCTACTCAAACTAATGAGTAATACCAAAATTCCAATCATCACTTCAACAGAAACTCTTTGTTTTTGAAAGGCAATAGAAACTTAAATTTTGAATAATATCATGACATATGCAGGATGTGCTCTACCCAAATTTTTTCCCTTTTTGGTTGCTAAGGAAAATGAAGCCAACAGAACATGATTATGAAACGGAGACAGTGAACAATGGAAACTAACATGGACTCAAACAGCAATATGAGAACTCATATACTCACTTCCGCAGAATCTTAACTTTCAAGGAAAATCATGGGTAACGGGATGTACAGCTTATCTTTTTGCTCCTTTTCCAGTAGTGAAATAAAACTGAAGCTAAAGAAAATTGAAGTACGAATAGCGGATGCAAAATAAAGATATACAGCCTGTCAGCAAGAAATGGTGGCCAATAAACCTACTCCATAAAAGAAACATATTGCTAAAAGCAATGATCACTTAATGTCAATCCTCAACATGCAGCAGAGGCATCTGCTTTCTACTCAAAGAAATACACAATAAATGGAAGAATGAAAAGCCACAGCGAAAAATTAAGCCGTAACTACCCAGCTCCCAGTCAGAAAAAAGCAAGCAAAACAAAGACGGAAAGTAAGATACAA
This sequence comes from Jacaranda copaia, assembly GCA_014898725.1. NCBI lineage: Eukaryota > Viridiplantae > Streptophyta > Magnoliopsida > Lamiales > Bignoniaceae > Jacaranda > Jacaranda copaia. The sequence goes on from JACGDI010005714.1 coordinate 151,283, forward strand.
CTCCATAAGTTCATTGACAATACAAGTCGGATCTTGTACATAGAATAGCTAGCACTGAATTCCACCACCCTAGTCCAGCTCAATGCATTAACCAAAAATTCAGGACAGATAACACTAGTTTATGTATCATATGTTATCCCATCCAACAGAATAAATCAGCAGACTCAAAGTTTAACACTCCATTAGTTTTCAGCCTAAGTTAGTCATAATAATCTTCAACGTCAAAATAGCCAGCATAGGAAACATATCTACCTGTGATGAAAATAAAGTAGATCTAGATATGGCTTCTTCATTCCAGCGTACAAACTCAGTCACCACAGTGACAGATATCTGCTGCTGGGAAGATGATATGGAAGCTCCTTTTGAGCGTCCAATTGTCCCCGATGATTCAGTGGACTGCTGGCTTTCAGCACGCAGCTCCTCCATCTGCATAATAGCAAATTTTTTATTTGAAAACGAATTAGCAAAGGCAATTCATCATATTAACTGAGGCCAGTAAGAGCTAGAAACAGAGATCAAGAATCTGGGTCACACCTTCGATTTATATAGTTGCCTGAGAGAAGCCTGCTCGTACTCTATGTATATATCTTTGTGGGGAAGAAATAGAGACTCGGTTAAGCCTGAACAAGAGATAAAAACATCTACATAAATCTCTCAACAAATTCTGTAAATACCACACACTCTTGTTTAGAAGATATAAAATATTCAAAAAAAAGGGTTCACCCTTATTAAACCAAGTGGCCATAAAGATTCCAACCAGCTCTTAAACTACTAAGAAGTTTCATGTGACAGGTTTATGCTTGTCTTTTTTGCTCTGCTAGGCAAAGATTACAAAGCGTTCACTCAGTTTTCTTCCTTTTTCTGTAAAGGTACATTTGTGCGGTATCTCATATTCAAACTATCCCCACATGGTTCTTGAAGATGCTAATTTGTGCAGGGATTTACAGGTTTCATTGGCTTTAATATACACTTCTGAGTGTGCTCTCTTTTCCCCAAGTTTTGTAAATATTGAAACTTTGACTTATCAAAATAAGAAAAGTAAGAGAAAATTTACCACATAAATATAATTTAGATAATACCAACCAAATAAACTGAATTTTATGTATGATCAGACCAATTTATTTGTGCACTGGACCTATTGAACAGAGCATCATCACAATAAAAATATCTTCCCAAATCATACAAGGTAGCCATTCGATTTAAAGAAGTATCAACAAGTTCTGCATCTGTACCTTCAACATCCAAGTCACCACAGCCCACTCCACGTAAATCTCTAGCAAGGTCCTGTGTCTTCTCATATGCAACTGCCAACATTCTAAGGTACTGGGGGTAATAAATGAAAGCTGGGTTATTCACTGCTCGGCATTGGATTCATAAGAGCAGTTACAAGCTACAGATGGAACTTACTAGTATAAGTCCACCTTCTTCCATGGGAGGTGGATTAAGTAGAGATGGTTTTACCAATAGCTTCTCGAGAAGCTTAGGAACTCGGTCTTCCAAAACACGCTACACATCAGAACAAAATCTCAAAATCAACATATGTAATACATCCCAGCAAATATCCTATAATTTAAACTCAATGAGAACATATTGATGCAAAAATATAGAGAGAGCCTAAAGGACTTGGGAGGTTCGATATTTGAGAAGTAAATGCATATATTTAAATGGTTTTATTGACTTCACTAGTCATACATTCAGAAGATTTACATGATACAAGCTAATCGGTTGGATGCTTTCAATAAAGGCTCATAATAACACCAGAGAGTACTCATCTACTGGTTTATATAGAAGAAACTAAGGGCACATATTAGTCCAGAGCACTCTAGTTCTTAGAGAAAAATTGGAGTGGTTTGGTCACTTTATCGATCATGAAAATATTCTTGATTTGCTTGATTTTGCATACTCTATATAGGCATTCTGATACACTATTTGCCAAAGCAGAGGCTACCTAATAATTTCAGGGATGCTATAGTTGTTATTCTTGTCAGATCTTATTTAGTTGTTCTAACAAAATCATTTTAATATTTGGCCTAGCAGCTGAACAGCCTTTAAACCTCTTAATAGGTCTCCTGCATCAGGTTTCTTTAGTAGCAATGATTGGTCCAAGGAGAACAATTCTGAGAATAACCAATAGTGGATACGTGGTTTTCTTTAGGAAGAATGATTCATCCACAAGGAAGAGTTCTGGATATAACCAACAATGCTTCCTAGTCAGACACTTATACAGCACGACAGGAAAATTGGAAAGCTCAGGACCTATCAACTGCAAGAAGAAAACAGTCACAGAGGATACCTGAACCAGTATTGACATGACATCATTTGGTGAAGGAAATACTGCTGTTATTGTTGCAGCTTCTTTCCGCACAGTATCTGCAAGCCAGTCATGTTAAATCAGAGAAACATTTCAAAGCTGCGACTTTTATCAGATCAGTGAGGTCATCCAAACCTGTAATTTCTTTGTACAACGAAGACAGTCCACGTGCAACATTGCTAGGACTAGGTTGAGAAGCGGGGTCACCAAGAACCAATCTGGCATCTGCATTCATGACCTCCAAATCAAACATTGGGCGTAAACCCACATAGTGTTGCATGGCACTGGTACCCCTGTTGAACTGAATTCCAAAACTAACAAGTGAAAGGTGGGAGAGAAAAATTTTACCAATATGACCAATATTTTTTAATTTCATTATTTCTCCAAACGAGCCAGTTTGTATGTGTTAGGCAATATTCTGAGAGGAAAGTTTGACAAAACGCAAAGTCACAAAACTAATGAACATGGAGAAAACACAAATCTGTGAACATAATTGAAAGATAAATATAAAAAGTTGGCTAATCCATTGCCTCCCTGGCCCCCAAAAAGTGACCAAAAAGGAAAATAAAGAAAAAATGACTAAGGACTAAAAGAGGCCCACTAAAGTTTCCTTATTTAACCATGGTTTTGGTTCCTTTATATGAATATATAATAAATTTATAAGCATAATTATAGTTAGACATAATTACCATATAAATATTAAACAAATTACCTGAGACAAAATCTTCGCACATTCTGCCATTGTAGACAATTCCCTTTTTTGTGATGCTGCATCGAACCTAGCCAACAATCTGTTTTCCAGTTCTGCATGTGCATTTGAAACAGAAGCAAATGTCGTTTAACTAATACATAAGATTATCAAATTGAAATAAAAAAACAAGATGAAATGCAACAGGAACGCTTTGAGCAACTCATCTCCAAATGAAATTCCTTTCCAACAAGAGAAAATGTTATAAAGACAGAGGGAGAGAGGGAGAATGTTATTGGAGTTTCGGTCGTGAACTATCAGGCATCCACTTAGATATGTAATTATTGGAAATCACATTCTAAGAGATCACAATAACAAGAAAAGAAAATCCAAAACAGATCGCGTATGTGAAACCTAACAACACAGATAAATTAACATACAAAGGTATACAATCATTCAAGGGGATATCATTAGACTTAAATCAGAATTAAGTTAGATAATTGCAGACAGGATACCAGATACTTATGCCACGACAAGGGTGCATAACAAGGCAAATCACTAATTCACTTAAGCAAAAACACAGCACAAAATTGAGGACAAACGGCCACTTATTTTGTTAAAGGTTTTTAAAGTTTTGTAGTATGCATATTGTGGTGCTCGTTTAAACATAAAGCACTAGTTATCATCAAACAAGGTAATTGGTGGACACTTGGTTACTTGTAATGCAATAATTATGGTGCAAAAATTGACGTAATTGGTGGTATATGATCATCAAAATTATGCCAGAACCTTGCAGTTTATTTTCTTGAATTGCTTGGCATCTGACCTTTTTGGATATTGATGTAATTCTATATATGTACAAACTTATCATGTTTTTTACGTACTAATTCAAACCCAATTATTATGAATGATGAATCTATCTTTGCTCTCAATTCTCAAGAATCATAGATTGTCATGATTTTATGTATTCAGCTAGTACATATTCACAAAGAGAACAGAACACCCAGTCCGTGGAAAAAATAAAAATTATAAAAAAAAAAAGAGATAAAAGACAAGACAAACCAAAAAAATAGAAAAAGGGACAAGCAAAAAAAAAGGGTACAAAAATCTAAATCCTACAACTTAAAAAATTGAGAGTAGAACTGAACCCGAAGATGTGATGCTACAATTGAAGATTCATGATCACTAGATTTAGCTACATCGCATACCAATATTTTTAGCTTAAGAACTTCCTAATTCATCACACATTATTTACACACATTGGAATCTGTATTGCACACCTCTATGTACTACGTGTCCTCAACTGGTAGAAAACATGCAAATGAATTCACATAATGTGAACTACTAGAGAGCTAACTTAGTAACTAACATCTCTATGCAAGTTATTATAAGCTAGAATCATGTTTTCAGATTCAAAGAACAAGATTTAACCCTAGTGAAAATTGGCGGAATTTTGATCCAGTGGTCTTCTTTTTAGCGAAAGCAATATTTTCATGATAAGTTAAAATAGATGGGTATTGATACAAGTAGCCAAAAAACCTTCATTCGGGAGTCCAAAAACTAATCACATCATAAGGTTTTTAACAGTATGTATTAACAGTAAATTAATAAATAAGACATCAGACATATCAGACCATTGCAATATTCTTGGAGATTAGCAACTGCCACTTCCAATCCTCTGCTTGCTGTTGCATTCCCAACGACTGATGAGACAGCAATCCCTTGTCGTCCAATATCTTCCTCGGCAAATGATCCTAAAATCAAGCTTGTTAGGAGCTTTTCAAAATATTGTAATCAAAGGTAACAAAAATTGAATATTTTCTTAAAAGAAAGTGCTTATGTATTTACAAAGTGATTCTAGAAATTACTCAACGTTTCCATCTTTTGGCTGTTCCAACACTCATCATAAAGAGAAAATTTTGACCCAAAGCTGCTAGTTAACAGAACCTGTAGTATTCTCACATAGCCAAAATATTAAGAGACAATCTCTGATATCAACATATATTAGTCGGGTTGACCATAGCTGTTTTATACGTATAAGCACAGACAAGCTAGATTTTTCTGCTCTAAAAAGGTTGATGAAGAACTTCAATGATTACTTGCAGAAACAGAATAATCCAATACATACATGGTCTTGCAAACAAATGGAATTTTAAGCTCCCAGATATACTTTTCAAAATATATACATATATTAACATTGTCAATTAAGTCTTCTATTTCTTATGCCCCTTTTTGGTCTTCAGTAGCAAATTTCCTCAGAGTCAGTAATCAATTAGCTGGAGGACACAAGCAGTTTCCCCAGCATAGTTTTCATAGGAAATAGCTAAGACAAGAATCAGCTGCATCAGCACTGAAGTTTGGGGGTGAGAAGAACTGCCAGTCAGAATTGAGAACTATAGAAGTGGATTCATTTCACTGGAGCAAATAACCCAGATGTTCATGAAGAACAAAAAGGTATCCAAGTGCAACCCACAGCTTTATCAAATCCGATTCAACTAACCACTTCTAAAGGTGAAAAAGAAAAATGTAAAACACACAAAATTTTACAAATCTCAGATTTTTTAGTGCGCAAAATCACAAATACATATTTCTGTAAACATGTGCCAAAATTTGCCAGAAATTCCAAGACTTGTAAAAGTTTGACAGAAATACCAAGAATTTATAATTCTAAAACGCCCATCAGGTAAAGGACATCTTACTCAATTTCTGTGCAATTGAAGCTGCTTCAGCAACCCGACTATCATCGGAAAATAGAGGTGAAAGCTCCATTAGGTCACCCGGACTGCTATTAAACTCCATCAAGTACTGCAGGATAAAAAATTTCACTTAGACTACTCGAAGGAAACACTACATGGCTAACCCTCTTGTGTGATCTCCAGACACATATAGGTACTTTCCAAACTCATCTTCCAATTTACCTTAATGAGATCTATAGTCTGACTGGCAGTTTCTCGTTGGGCATCAGCACTCTGACAAAATAAGCATAAAATTTTAAATTAACTATGACTGAGGTCCAGGAATATAGCACAGCAATAAGTTGAGATAGCATC
>JACGDI010005714.1:160124-174868 GCA_014898725.1 Jacaranda copaia
TTTTTTTTTATAACGTTTGAAAACAACCAATTCCCCATATAACTAAAAAGCATTTTTTATTATGCAATTTATATATTAAAATTTGTTTATCAATATCTTTTAATAGTTGAAATATTTAAATCATATATATATACGAGGATTAGATTCGAATTGCTTCCATTTTTACTAAACAATAAATTAAATTTGAATTATTCTCAACAAGACCATAATTAGAGATTATCTTTCTTTTCATCATATAAATAAAAATAAAAAATTTAAACAATGGACCCTTGAAACATTCATTTTCCTTGTTTCTTTGTCAAGTGTTTAAGGATGCATGAGAAGATTTCTAATTATTCTCAATAAATTTTAAGGTAATATTCAGATATGAATTATGGGGTTTGGCAAAATAAGTTTGGGAGTGGGGTTGGGAAATATGATGTGTTTTTTTTTTTTTTTTTTTTTTGTTTTAGAAATAGTAAAAAAATTATTTTGAAAAAATTTGGTGTACTTATTTATACTTTGGGAGGAAATAAATTATACTATAACAGTCAAATTAATACTTTTTTGTTAAATTTTTGAGGTGGAAATGAAATTAAGTGATTTTTTATTATTAGAATAATAATAAAATATGTATGATGTATTATATAATATATATATATATGTATGTATATATTGAAAAATGAAAAAAAATTGGAGATAATGAAAGATAAAAGAGGGTATTCTGGAAAATTTAATTTGGCATTTTAGAGGAAAAACTTTTGTATATTTGGTTATATTTTGGGAAAACAAAATTATTTCCCCAAAATGTAACCAAACATAGCCTAAGAAATTATCTTAATTTTTTCATTGGACCATAGATAAAAGATTTCGAACTAATTAGAATGAAGGTGAAAATTTTTGGACGATTAATCCGACAAATATTATTGTTCTAAATATTCCAAATGGAGGTCCAACAAATATTACTATTCTCCCTTTTAGCACATTCACATAAAAAAGAGCTCTCCCTAACAGAAATAGAGCCCATCTAGCTCTCATCAAATAATTTTTATAGAGTAAACCACAAGCAAAAGCAAAAACAAAAACATAGGACAACCCATTTTGTGGACCAATCATTTATTGTTTGCTAGTTTTTATCTTACATTAGAACAGAGGACAGCACCAATCTACATCAATTAACAATAAAAAAAAGGGAGTAATAAATGATTTGTATACCAATCTTGCTGCTGTCTGAATTTGCCCACTTCTAACAATATAAAAGAGACTTGGTGTTCCTCATTAGAGACATCAGTTAACTCCTCTAATCTTGTAAACATGCTAAATATGTCGTTTAAATTGAAAAGAAAAAACTCCCAAAGCAAAAGATCAACAGATCAGAAGGGTCTTCATACTAAGAAACAGAATACCTACACTTAGCTTCATACTGGTTAGTCGAGCCAAGACTCTCTGATGAATCCGAGCCACCGTTCTCAGCCTGACCCTCTTTGCTCGACCAGATTTTGGAGAAGATTTTGTTCGACATAATCAAACCTTTCATTTTACTAACGGCAGCTTCATTCCTGTTCTCTCCACCGTTTTTGTCATCCAAAACTGCTTTCCCTAATCTTAAGGCAGTCAGCTCTCCTCTCAGGGCCCTGAGTTCTTCAGCGGAAGCTACAGCATCCCAATCCTCATCCGTGTTAGTAGGTCCCGATCTTGAGCTCCTGTACGAACCACACTTCAGGTCTTTAATTGCTTTTGGAAGATTGGGCGTGCAGTTGCCAGATGAAGAAGCACGGACTTGCTCAAAAAAGAGCACCTGCACAACCACACGCAAAGGAAGTCTCTCGTTTTGCACTGCATGCATGCATGTGTCGGGTGATAGTTTCTTGCAGTCCATCAGCCGACATATTCTCTTTCTCTCGCTCTTGCTGATCCCCGGATGCTCCTGCACCAAAAAATGGCCAGTCAGTTCACTAAACAGTGAATTTCTGTAGTTTACTTACTTTCTGGCACCGTTTTTCAAAACAGTGTTTGGTCGATTACGTATTAACCAATATTCAAGTTGGCACTTCTCTAAAACTGCAAGTTGTTTTTAAGAAACTTCACAAGAACAAAAGTGGACCTTACCTTGAGATATGTATCAATGGCACAATATAGACCATCATGTGCCGGTCGTGGAAAGCTAGAAACCATCTCCGCAATACAGATGAACGTTGATAGAGGTAGATTAGGATCTTTTGCAATCTCAGCAAGATAACCTTCGACCAACTTTGCCACCATCAACTTTGAAGCTTCTGATAAGATCCCAGGCCTTCTGATCTCCTGAATTTCACCACTATTTTCCATTTCAAATTCAGCATTCCGATCTTGTGCCGTGTATTCTTCGAGTATTTTCTTGAATATAAGGGCATCATACATCATTGCTTCCCCATTGCAAGGTCGAATTAATAGATCATTAACAGAAGCCTCCGCCAATTGCTTCCCTATTCTTTTCACCAGCTCCATTTGCATTGTTTCTCCCGAATCTACCGAGATGGCTGCTTTCAACAACTTTAACAAGAAACCACACGAGACGGTGCCTTTTTCTGCAGGCAAAAGCCACACAATCGTATCCAATATGTATCGGAGTTTTAAGAAATCATTATGTTTTACACACTTGCCGGAGGCGGGTAACTTCCGATAAGCATAAGCTTTTAAAGCTTCTCCAATCACTTCATTAGATATCACCCCTCTGTTTTTTATGGCGACTATAACCCGTTTATACAAATCTATTTCGAGCTCGTATAAGTCCTCAACCCACCAATCATTCGGTACCATTCGGTTTCTGATGCCGTTCCAGCTGGGATCATTACCATTTTCCTCGAGAATCTTTTTCCGGTTATAGGTATAAGACCAATCCACCTTCGAAACATCAACCGTTGCCATGGAAGCAATAGCATCAATGCAGTGGCAGACTAACTTCAGTTCCTCAGACAAGGGTAACGAGGTTTTCGTCGTCTGAAGAACAATAATAGAGTCCTTCCAGCTTCGGAATATGCTGGAGTTTAGGAAGACATCAATCTTGTACATGAGGTTGCCTTTTTCGACCACATCATGCATTTCCAAATACTCAGCTGCACATCGTACTGAAACAATGTTGTGAGCATTGAGGTTGACGTTCATTCCGTAGCAGAACTTGGCACATATCTCAAAGGCACTCGAGCCGCCGGGAATATCGGGAATGTGGACTTCATCACTATTCCCTTCATTAGTCGATGAAATCAATTTCTGTAAACGGGCACTTTTGGAGAGGAGTGGGAACTGCAACATATCCATTTTGGCAGCAAATCTTTGTTAAGTAATCAATAAGATGTGGCTGATGAATCTTAAAGCATTTGCAATATTCAGACAACAAGGCATACAAACACATAGACAAATCAAGACGTGAGATTGGACGTATGTATAATTCAAGACCATCATACCTTGTGAAGATAGAACTTCACATCAGCTACATGAACTACAATGTCCGTCGCCAAATCTGTAGCCGCATATCTGCAGATAATATTTTGGCTAAGTGTTAAACATTCTTGAGCTGTAAATACAAGTAGCCAAACTTCTTTTGGAGTAACAAAAAGAAAAGCAACAACTGACGTGGGAGAGTCACAATTGAAAAGAAAATTCTCTCTAATTCAAAACTGTGCGTGAAACTTTCATCTCACAAGACTCCTAAATGATAAATGAAAGAAGCATTCATCTTCTTTATTTATTTTTTATTTTTTATTACCTTCCTTGCATATATATACGACCGAATCATTCAATTTCTAAAAAAAAATAACCAGTTCTTAATTTTTTGAGAAATCTTTAAAATAACTGATTTTTTCAACCCTTTCAACCTTGGTACCATAAAGGCAAGCCAGAAAGACTGAGAAATAGAACCATATGATATAATTCAGTTTTGCCAATTGAACTTCCAAAAAGGAACTATTGACCATGTGAAGCTATAAATACTTAAAAGAAGATCTACCGACAATGGCATACATCATCTTATAAATAACTTGGGTTTGGAAATAAGAACTAAGACTTTCTTATCATCACCAAGTTTAGGACTGCATTTAGTGGATTTAACAAGCTTTGCTGATTGCACTATATGAAATAAACACTACATTGCAAACTATATTAATACAACCTTAATCGATCAAAAGATGCAAAGTTTAATAGAAACAGGAAGATTAAGACAACTTCAGCAACTAAATTTCTTAGACAAGAGAGACATTAAGCAACAAATTAAAAGCAAATTCATCTAGCAGTTGAATTACATTACTACAGCATCAGTCAAAAACAACTCCAAGTATTAATCCTTTCATTTGAAGTAATTAATAAAGATCTAACCTGATGTTGTTCCCATCAGTCTGAAAGCAATCAGGTTTGGATCCAAGCTTCATAAACTTCATCCTTCCAACTCAAAGATCTGTGTCTGTCTCTCCAATACTTAAAAACTATGCTTTCACACTGATGTAATGAATTTCAGACATCCCCCAATGATTCGAGCAACCTCGAACCGAGGAAATAAGCCCAGGAAACGGCTGAGTTTACAGGGCTCTAAGTGTGGGGACCAATATAGCCAATTTCTTGAACTTCAAGAGGGAGATAATGGGATCTCATAGAGGGGAAGAATAAATACTTTGTAAGACCGAATCTTGACAACACAAAGGCAAGGGCAATTTCCAAAGTGAGTTTTATACAGATTTTTTAGTTTATAAAGATATGGTTCACTTGGGTTGGAAGAGAGCCAAATCAGATGGTGTTTCCTTGTTCGGCAGCATAGCCCACAGACTCCGGGGCGAATCTAGTCAGCAAAGGAGACATCAACAACAGGCTTAAACACTAAATTATTCCCCATAGCCAGAGGTTATCTTTCTTTCTCACTCTCTCTTTCTTCACTCTGTTCTTTAACTGCATCCTCTTATCAAAAAACACACATTATAAAGATCGGCTCGACCTAAAAGGGAAGACCCTGGTGCTCTCAAGAGCTTCAAAGTCCCAAACCTTATATAGAAAACAGAAATACATCAAAGACATGTGCCTTATCATTATTTTTTGCAGCACAATTTGGAATAACCTGCAATGGAAATCAGCAAATAATTGAATCAACCTCTAAAACTGTAGACAATAAGCATCTCTCCGTATATATATCTTCATCGAAATAATAAATGAGAGGATCACACAATATACAGATTTCTATAACGCATTATTAATTGTACCATCTCATTTATGGAAAATCAATCATCGGGGACCAACAAAATCTGATTAGCAGGAAAGAATCGTCTCAGAAGAATCAGGCTACTGGTTAAAATATGAAAAAAGATGGTCATCAGCATGTGCTGGGTAAATCATGCAGAATCAAGAAAGTAGGTGGGAAATCAAAATTAGTTACAAGAATATAGTCCAAACCTCCAAAACCAATATCCATGTAAACCCCCAGCAAAATCCAAGAATTTACTATTTAAAAGAACAGCTGAGGGAAACACAAAGAACCCACCTCAGGCACAGTAAAGGACACACAAAATGTGACCCCCAGAGTCACCCAAGAAACCTTTTTTGGTATGGTTTGACAATTTATACAATGGTAACAAGTAGAATATCAAGAGAAAAAGAAAGAAAAGAAAAGAAACAAGTCCATTTGATTTCATTTCTATATTTCATTTTCATATTTTCTAAAAATAAAACGTATTTTCTTTAATAAAATTTTTTTAATATTATTTTTATTTTTATTTTTAAAATATATTTCTTAATAATTTATATATTTTCTTTCTTTATTCTATTATTTTTATTTTTTTCCACCTATTACTTATTAAAATTAACATAATTATTATTTTTTTATAATTTATTTAAATATAAATTTATTTAATAGTTTTCAACTCACTTTTATTAATTAATTTTTTAAATTTTAAAAATGATGAAATAAAAATTAAAAATAAAAATAAAAATAAAACCCAAGGGGAACACCGCATGCAAATTTCACGCATCTACGCAGAAAGAAAATCATTTTGCACAGACACCAACGAAAGAGGGGAATCAAGAATATTCTCCCCAAACCCTAAAAAGAGAAGAAACTTACTCAGCTCAGAGCCAAGATCTTGGTGCTATTTGCTTACCAGTTTTGCAATAGCTAGCAATGCAACTTTTTTCTTCTCATAATTACCCTTTTCCTTTTGAATTAACAAAGACAAAAGTAAAGGTGAAAACTCAAAACCCATTGGATTATTTTTTTTCTTTAACTAGATTTGTTAGTATTCTACCTCATAAATAAGTAAGTTGTGATCTTTATATATATTTTTGACAACTTTTATCTCTGAATTTAATTTTTTAGGTGAGTTAAGCCTAAAATTCATTATTGAACATGGTATCAGAATAAACTATTCTCGATATTGCATTATTCAGTGCTATTGGGTTATTCATTTTATATTATTCCATAATTCAAATGTTTATTTTTGGATGCGCGTAAGGTGTGTTAGTACCCTATATAGGTAAAATAAAGAGTCAAATTTACTTTATCCTTTTATATTCAAATTTCATCTCACTTTACCCCCCCTATATTTTTAATTCCATCACTTTGGCTCTTTATATTTTCAATTTTACTTTACTTACTTTAATACCGTTAAAGCCTATTCAATTTCTATTAGCAATAGAGGCCATTCGGTTTCATTCTCACGGCCTATTTTCATTTTCAACTGAAAATGAAAATAGAAAATTATCACTATCTACACCATTTATTTCAAATATTTTCATTTTCAAAATATTATTTGTTATATTTTCTCCATTTTCATCCATTTTTCAACCTTTATCATTACCTTAATTATTTTTTATCTTCTCAATACTTTTTATACATCATTCACAATAAAAATATTATAAATTCAAATTCACATACAAATTATTATATTATCTTTTCAAACAATCACACATCATATCATCAATTCAAATTCAAAAACTACACAATTTCTAATATAAAAATACCCAACATCCAAATACATCTCATTTTCACACATATATAAACCTATAATTTTAAACAACACATTCAAATACAACTCATTTCCAAATTTACTTTTTTTAACAAACTTTTTATTATGCATTTTCACTTAAAAATAAAAATGGGCTGTGAAAATGAAATCAAACGGCCCCTAAGCAAAAATAATTAGATCACCATATTTTATATTAATATACCAAAAATGTCTATATCTCAATTTTTTTTTTCAATCTTTCTCAACTACTCTTTTTTTTATATGAATACACATATTTTGTACAAAATAAATATTAAAATTAAATTAAAAGATCCAAGCTGAATACTGAAAGATAAAACTTGAGTATCACTATTGACCGCACTATAAATATATCAAAAACTTACATCATATACTAATAGTACATCTCTAAAAAAAATAGTGATTTTCATTAAAGAAAACCCAATTAATAATATGCAAATCCCATTGTTTTTGCATATAATTGCTTTACTAACTCTGTTTCATTACCTAATGCATCCCTCTATGAAATCATCAAAAATAAAAAAAATGTCCTTAGCACAAAGTAACAACAAAACTACGTGTAAGTAGGATTTCACATGAGCATTGAAAGTCGGTCTTTAAGAAATACGTTTGCATTATATGTCTTTGATGATTTTATATTTCTAAATTTTCAAATATAATTTTTTCTTTTTTTGGATAAGATAGATTTTATTTGTTAAATGAACAATTAAAAATTATGGACAACTCTGGCTTTTAAAAAGAAAAAATTAATGATGTTAAAGAGATGAAGAGAATTTAACGAAATTGAATAATTTAAGTAAAATTGAGATTATAAGTAGGTAAAATGATGCAATTAAAAATACTTAAAATAAATTATAATCTCTATATATCTTTTGACAATCTTCACCTCTAAAATTAATTAATTTTGTAAGTGAGTCAGTCCTAAAATCCATTCATTTACAGATTTATAATTTCTTTTTGAGAATTTTTAAACAAGTAATTATTTGCCACAAGAAGCACGCCGTGCTGACACTCAAACTTTCTTGCTCCCTCGCATTAACGTTGGGACTTGGGAGGTGAATTTTCCAAGTGGAAAAGATGTAATAAGAAAAGCAGTATTATGACTTGCCAATTATTTCTTTGTTTATGTTTCAAATTTCAAGATAGGATGATACGATTAATTATTATTATACTAAATATGTGTTTCCATTTAAAAAGTCTCATTTTGGAAATATAAATCTAAATATTGCCTAGTAATTTGCACGATTATTCATTAGTGACATTTTTAATTTTTTGTTTTAATATTTTCATTATGTATTATATTTTACGAAAATATTTTATAAATCAAATATTTATTTGAAATAATATTTTTTATTATTGGTAGTTATTTATGATATGAAATAAAAAATTAAAATAAGAAAGTTGAATTGTGGTTATTAGATATTTAACTTGTAACAAAAAATTAGCCTTTTTTATGTTGAAAAAGGCAGGATCAAGTGGGGTGGGAGACTTGTTTGACATAAATAGTCAATGGGCTTGTGCTTATTACTATTCTAACCAAATTTTGATTTTTCTTAAAGGATTGAACCGTTAATAATAAAAAGTTAGGAGAATTAAAAAGCCTAAAAAGGATATGCAAGACTAGCTTTGACAGTGAGGGTGTCGAAATCAAACCCAACTTGATGATTCGATCATGACTCAGTTGAAAAATATTAGGTTTGAATTTGATGTTTTTGAGTTTGGGTTAAATTGAGTTGGACCTGAAATTGATGTCTCTTTGCCCCCCCACCCGCCCAAAAAAAGAATAAGGTTAGGTTGATTTTGGGTTAAGTGACCCAACTCGAAAATAATTAGCTAATTAAAAATAAAATCTAAATTTAAAAAATTTATATCCGACAATCTAAACTAAGAAAAAATTTATATTCAAAATTTTAAAAATCTTAAAATCTCCAATACACGTCAAAAAAAGATTTCTTTGTGGAGTTTGGGGATATGAATTAATGGAGGAAACTAGCTCCTCGTGCAAGGAAGATTTTAGATTTGATAGTTGTCATCAAAATTGTCTTTGGACTTTAATTTGATGTTTTTGTCTTTGGACTTTAATTTTTACTATTTAATAGTTAAATTTGCATTGATGGTTGTCGTCAAAATTGTTTAATAATGATTTATTACTTTTTCTTATTTAAAGTAATTATGGGTCTGATAAGTTTTAAAGTTATTATGTTCTTTATTTTCTTAAATCTTAATGATTATGTAGAATTATAGGTAATATTTGAATATGAATTATGTGTTTTGAGAGAATAAGTTTTGGGAGCAGGGTTGGGGAATGTAAAATTTGTATTGAAAAATATGATATATGTTTGTTTATATTTTGGGAATAGTAAGAAAATTATTTTGAAAAATTTTGATATGTTTGTTTGTATTTTGATATGAGACAAATTCTACTATGACAAATCTACTATAACAGTCAAATTAATGTCTTTTTATTGAATTTTTAGGGTGAAAATGGAATTAAGTGATTTTTTTTATTATTAGAATAATAATAATAATAAAATAAATATGTATGATGTAAATATATAATACATGTATGTATATATTAAAAAATGGGGAAATTTTGGGGATAATGAAAGATAGAATAGGGTATTCTGAAAATTTTAATTTGGCATTTTGGAGGAAAAACTTTTGTATGTTTGATTATATTTTGAGAAAACAAAATTGTTTCCCCAAAATATAACAAAACATAGCCATAAATTTTATTGGTAGATCAAACTTCTACCCAATTACAATGATGGAATTTATAAATATGAAAAATAAAATATATAGATCATGTTGGATTGGTTTAGATTTGTCAAGTTGTTGGGTGACTTGATTGAAATCAGGTTAATCCGAACTTGATTTGATTTTTTGTGGGTCAAATTAAGATCAAGCCTTTAAGATCTAACATCATGTTAGATTAAATTCAAATTTAATATTTTTATATTATATCCTACCTCAACCCAATCAAAATCCATCATATTTTTATATTGTATCCCTCCTCAATCCAATCAAAATCCATCCAACCATCCGAATTGACACCCTTATTTCGTACTGATGCTAGAAGTGGAAAAGAGGTCTCCTAAAATGACTAACCTTGCCTCACATAAATTTAATGCCATTTACTTCCACACAAGGAGAAAATAGTTAGAAAAAGAGTTTCTTTTTAAAAAGAATTGTTTAAAAAATATAAAATATTTAAAATTGAAATAAGTTGTTAAAAACTCAACTTGAGATTGACTACAAAAATTTTAACTATCTTATTGAAATTAATATATATATATATTGTAAATATTCTTTTTTGGTCGATTTGTACACTTATATTTGAACTCTAACACGCAAACACTAACAGGCTGTTTGGTTTCATTTTCAATTCACCTTTTCACATTTTCTACTATTTTATAAATAAAACACATTATTTTTTACACATTGTCATCCAACATCATTTTCAATTTCAAAACACATTCTCCAATAACTCATATTTTTTTCTCCCAATAACCTATATATTTTCTCTTTATTCCATTATTTCCATCTCTCTCCACCTATAACATGTTAAAACCAATATAATTATTACATTTTCAAACATTTCATCCAAATATATTTTTATTTTCACATCACATAAATAATTTCATCAATTTAGAAATGCCAGAAACTGAAATTGAAAATGAAAATGAAACCAAACAGCCCCTTTGCTAAACTACTTGCACGCTAAGCTACTTACAACACAATCAAAAATCCGAAATTTATATGGTAGTATAGTGATTTAAGTTAGAAAATTTTTAAAACTTTAAAGCTGGAGGCCGAGTCGATAAAATGCGTCATATGAACACTTTGCAGGTTGGATTTTATTTAATTCATAGAAGAAAGAGTAAGATTGGGGGTCACTTGAAGAGGCATAACAAAATTCTTTTAATGCTTAAGTTAATGAACAGTTCGAGAAAACTAATCAAAAATTAATATAAGTTATACTGTAAATTGGTGAATGGAGATATATTATAAAAGTTGTGCTATTTCGATAAAAATTATGTAATACCTCATCATATATGAACTAAACATTGAAAGATTAATTAATATATAAGTTTGGGCTAAAAAACTCAGGCGCATCCATTGAATATTCCTTTTAGATAAATTGATCGTAACTCAATTGTAGGATGCACTCGATGAGTTGCGTCCAACGGACTCGTGGACTTGAAGCGGGACATAATATAGCTTATTTTAGACCTCCATATCTTTAAAGTTTGAGGGTCAAAATTAAATGAATTATCGAATTGGCGCAAAAAATATTAAAACCCCCCAAAAGAAAATGGATCACATAATAAGATACGCCCTTAATTAATTGAAATAAGAATCTACTGAACAAACGCCAATTTGTCTATTGAAATTTAAATTTTTTAAAGCAACATATGAGCAAGCATGCAACTAATAACTTGTGGCAAATGCCTTTTAGCCTCAAATCTAACAAAATATTATGCACATTAACATTATAAGCTCAATTAATATTGCATTAATAACATCAAAATAAATGGCTTTAATATCTGTACTGGCTACCACAAAGGGCATGGCTTTGATGCCAAGTGTTCATTCAATACAAATCAAGTTGAATCGAACTAAATTTTCGATACACTAAAATATTGTACTAAATACTGAATTGAACTATTTGATTTGGTTCGGTTAAAATCGAATTTTTTTTGGGTTTGGTTTGGTTAAAAGCCAAAATACCGATTTTTTTAATTTTTCATATTAATATTATTATATTAATATATGTAATAATTAATATATATTAATTAATAATATTAATATGGGATAGTCGAATAGGCCCATTTAGCCCAACAGGCCCAACATCAGTTCTGGGCTAAGCTATTCAACAACAATTATTTGGTCAAGTATACTATTACCAACCGCACTCAACAGGAAGTTTCACCCATTTGGGGCATATTGTACCATCTCCATGATCAACTAGCCAGGTCTATTAGATTGATATCGAGCTCATGACTCCCCTCGGTGCTGACTCGGATCCACACCTCATTTATTACTTTGACAGGTAGCATGCCTCCCCATTAATAGTGCATGACAGTTGATACATGTGCTATTACCAACTCTGCCACCAATCCTACCACCACCTTTAATAGAGAGGCGCCTATCAGAGGTACTGTTCACTCTAAAAAATAGGAGATGGACCCACTTGGAATAGTACCGAAATCTAGAATGACCATCAACCCCTGACAAAGACTAAAGCCCAAGCCACTTGATAAGGGCACCTTCGACAAATCACATACTAGGAGAATGCTATAAATACCTCATAGCCAATCATACTCCAGGTAATGCCCAATACACTATAAGCTCTCAATATTCTATTCGATTATCATATTTCAACCATAACTGACTTGAGCGTCGGAATGCCTTAGCCGAGGGCACCTCGACTAGTTTAACATGTGTTGCTATTGTAGATCTCAAACCTCAAAAAAAATATCAATTGGATTACATGACCTATTTGGTCGAATCTACCCTAAACAGTACCCTTTCCCTATAAACGACTTTTAACCTCATCATTTTTTGCGCCCGTATGTGGGAAACCTTTGAGATTGTAGCGAGAAAATAGTAAACACATGCAAAGCCATGCTAGGAAGGGAGAAGAATAGGAGGTCCACATCTCCATCTCTCTCTCCGCCCCAACAAGGTGCACACGCCTTGGGCCCTAGTGCCCCTAAGGAGCCAGTGGTGACATTAACTATACCCCAATTAATGCAGCTGATAAGTGAGCAAATCTCCGCTCAAATCTTAGCCCAGTTGTCCGCCGCACTAAATAGACATACCATGGTGCCCACCCTGCCACCAGTGCCACCCCACAATTGCCTCCTCCAGAAGGTAGGTCCCCCAGGGACAGCTATGGTCACCAAGAATCCATGCGGCCGCCCACCCACTGTGAAGCCAGTCCTAGATTCCCCCAGGAGAAGATGACGCGACCAGAATTGCTGGAAGAGATAGCAGACTCAGTAGATCACATTTGACTTGATCGAGCCCCACAGCATGATAGGGTCGAACGCTCCAGGTGAGACTACCTTAAAGACATAGGGGAATTTGCAGACTCGTAGTCCGACACATTCGAGCCTCGTAGTGTGATAAGGCCGAGCGTGCCAGGCCATGTCTCGATTAGAATGCCACTCTGGAGGATCGAGAGAAATAGGAGAAAGTGTCCCATCAAGTCCAACAATTGAATAGGTGCCTCAACAAGATCTTGAGGAGAAATACTGAAAGAGCGCCTAATCTGGAGGGCCCTCAGAGATCTCATCAGGAAAGAGGATCTCTTTTCATCTAAGATATTATTGATGAGTGTATTACTATCGACATGAGGGTCACAACTGATCTATCAAGATATGATTGCTCGACAGACCCTAATGAGCACCTAATGCAATTTGAACACATGATGCAGCTACACGGACACAATGAATACATCCATGCCAAAATATTGGTGACCACCTTCCAGAGCATCATGCTCGACTAGTTTGTGAAGCTTAAGTCGTGATCGATTTACTCTTATGACCAGTTGTGCGATAAATATTTACACTAATTTACCAGCAGGAGAAAGGTGAAACTCCCCCACACCGATTTCCATACCGTCAAACAGAGCAAGGGGGAGTCCCTCTGCGATTTCTTTACTAGATTCAGCACAAAGGTCCTCAAGATGGATAACCCCAAGATCGAGTTTCTGATAGATGTATTATTCTTGGGGCTCAAACATAAGAAATGCACCAATGCATTGGTGTGTGAATGCCACGGGTCGATGGAGAAGTTGCTTGACCTGGCTGAGAGGTACATGATTCAGGAGGAGATGAACAGGCTCAAGTTTAGATCCTCCAAGGTCGATAAGAAGAAGAAAGAGAAAGATGACCAAAAACACAAAGAATGAGGTCGATCTCCCATAAAATATTTCCATGACTATACACCCTTGAACATCCCAAGGAAAGAGGTCGTGTATGTCATCCAATATGATAACCTCCTCAAGAAATCGAGGAAATTGATAGAGACTCAAGCAATGAAAAAATCTAAGAAGTATTGCTATTTCCACAAGTAGAAGGGGCATTACACAGATAAGTGCTTCAACCTCCAAGATGAGATCGAGAGGTTGATTAGACAGGGCCACCTCAAGAAGTACATAGCTGTGGACACTCAGGTTGAAAGGAGCAAAACCGACCAAACTCCCCATAGAGAAAGGTCAATTAACCCTAAAAGGGAGGATAGAGGAAAGAAACCAGCCCATCAGAGGAGTGATTGACATGATTGTAGGAGGTCCCACTGGGGGGGGACTTAAAGTCTGCCCGAAGGCAAACCCAAATGAGGCTTGAGTCAACTAAAGCCTCGCTCGTCAAGACAATATTCTACCTTACGATAAGTGCAGAGCTTATCTCATTCACTGACAATGACTTGGCCCACCTCAAGGGCAGGAATATCGATCATAAAACAGAGTGTCTAATGATAGTCTTTGTTAAGATTGTCAACTTTAAAGTGCGCAAGGTCTTGATCGATAATGGCAGCTAGGCTAACATCATCTTCCTCTCCATGTTGATAAGAATGAAAATGGGCCGGCTGAAATTTGAACCTGTGCGCACACCACTGGTCGGATTTGGGGGGTCAGAAATCATACCGGAAAGGTCCATCAACCTATCAACATCATTTGGAGAGGCTCATCGTAGGAGAACTTTGATGGTGAATTACCTTGTGGTCGATGCCCCATTCACTTACAACATCATCATAGGT
>JACGDI010005714.1:174968-187452 GCA_014898725.1 Jacaranda copaia
GAAAACTCCTAGATGTAGGTTATATTGTAGAAATTCAATATCCCTCTTGGCTTTATAATATTGTACTAGCCCCAAAGAATTAGGGACAATGACTGATGTGTAATGATTTCACGAATTTAAATAAAGCATGTCCTAAAGATCCTTACCCCCTACATCGGATAGATTTATTAGTTGATTCAACTGCTGGTTGTGAGTTATTGAGCATGATGGACGCATTTCAAAGTTGTCATCAGATTTTCATGGCTCCCGAGGATAGGGATAAAACCTTCTTTATTGTTCCTAATGAGCTATACTGCTTCCTGGTCATACCTTTTGGATTGAAAAATGCCGAAACAACTTACTAGCGGCTCATCAACTTTATGTTCAAAGATGAAATTGGAAAATTGATGGAGGTTTACGTCAATGATATAATTGTAAAAACATAAAAAGCGCAAGACCACTTGCTCGACCTCAGTCATACTTTTGCGATCCTGAGAGCATTTGGTTTAAAATTGAACCTAAATAAGTGTACATTTAGGGTCTGTAGAGGAAAATTTTTGGGCTACATGGTCAGCTAGAGAAGTATTTAGGTGAACCCATAGAAAATTCAAGTAGTTCTCGACGTCACTTCTCTGAGAATAGTTCGAGATGTTCAGAGATTGATTGGAAGGATTATAACCTTAGGGAGGTCCATTGCAAGATTGGTCGACAAGAGTTTACCCTTTTTCAAAATTCTTAGAAATGCCAAGAAGTTGGGTTTTCATTGGACTGAGCAGTGTGATCGAGCGTTGGTTGAGCTGAAGCAGTACTTAGCCTCGCCCCCCATGTTGGCAAAACCCAAACTGGGAGAAGTACTCCAAGTACATTTGGCGGTACTCCAACTCAATACTAATCTCAACCCGAGATGGCAATTATCAATCGGTCTACTATTGCAGCAAGTCATTCCATGGGCCAGAGGATAATTACTTGAAGATTGAGAATTTGACTTAGCAATAGTGACTGCGGCTCAAAAACTACAACTATACTTCTAGTCTCATTCTATTATAGTGCTGACCAACTAATTGTTGAAGCAAGTATTGACAAAGCCAAATACATTTGGAAGACTGGCCAAATGAGCTATCAAATTGGGAGAATTTGATATTATTTTTCAGCCTTGAACAGTTATCAAAGCACAGGTTCTGGCTGACTTTATTGCTGAGCGAGTTGACCTACTTGAAAAGAATTTTGAAGCCCCTCTTGTTGGACCCTGCACTTCAATGGATCATGGACCACATTCAGTGGAGGAGTAAGGGTTGCTCTCCGCTCCTCAAATGCAGAAGAATACAATTTTGCAATAAAATTGAACTATGCAATCACAAACAATGAGGCAAAATACAAGGCCCTTCTTGTAGGGATGAGAATGGCACTTGAACAAGGGGTCCTAGTCACAATTACAAACTCCCAATTAGTAGTTGAATAGGTCGACAAAAATTTTGAAGCCAAGGATTTAATGATGAGTCGATACCTAATCGAAGTAAAAAAATTGCAACAATTATTCAAAAAGTTTACTCTTAGTCAATTTCCTTGATCTAAGAACAAGTGGGCAGATACTCTCTCAAAGTTTGCCAACTCCACCAGGGGGATGAGAGACAAGAAGATCACATTTTTTATCTCTTACAAATCATCAATTAGACCCTACGAGGAAATTTTGATAACTAGCATCGAGTAGACGGCAACTTCTTGGCAAGTCCCAATAAAACTGTATCTAAGCCAATGCACCATCCTCGATAAAAAAATATCAATTTTTTTAATTTTTCATATTAATATCAGTATATTAATATATGTTATAATTGATATATATTATATTATATATTAATTAACAATATTAATATGGGATAACCCAATATGCCCATTTAGCCCAACAAGCCCAACATCAATTTTGGGCTAAATCATTCAACAATAATCATCTAGTCGAGTATAGTGTTATCGACCGCACTCAACAGAAAGCTTAATCCATTTGGGGCATATTCTACCATTTCCATGATCGACTAGCTAGGTCTGTTCGATTGATATTGACCTCATGACTCAACCTGGCGTTTACTTGGATTCACGTCATATTTATTATTCTTATAGGCAACATGTTTCCGCATTAATAGCATATGATAACCGATACAGTCGCTGCCACCAATACTGCCACCACCTTTGATATGGAGGCACCTACCAGAGGTATTATTTACCCTGAAAAATAGGAGATGGAGTCACCTAGAACAGTACCAAGATTTGGAATGATCATCAACTCCCTGGTAAAGACTAAAGCCCAAGGCGCTTGATCGGGGTACCTTCGACCAATCACATACTACAAGAAGGCTATAATTACCTCATAACTAACCACACTCCAAATAATGTCAAATACATTATAAGCTCTCAATATTTTGTTCGATTATCATATTTCGACCTGAACTGACTTGAGCGTCAGAATGCCTTAGCCGGGGGTACCTCGGTTGTACCTCAGCTAGTTTAACGTGTGTTGCTGTTGCAAATCTCAAATTTCAAAAAGAACATCAATTAAATTACTCGACCTCTCTGATCGAATCTACCCCAAACAGTACCCCTTTCACTATAAATGACTTTCAATCTCATCAAATATATATATATATATATATATATTAATATATGTAATAATTAATATATATTATATTATATACTAATATATATTAATTAACAATTCAATAATTCGATTTGATTTACCAATACAAAAAATTAAAATTAAACTGAATATCAATTTTAAAAAAATAACCGAATATCAAATCAAAATTTTGATTTCAATTTAGTTGGACCAATTTTTTGAACATGCAAAGCTGCCAGCTTGGTATACTCAAGTACCATTTTTTCTCTAAAATATATATATAGTTATTTTTAATCATTTGTTGTTGAAATCTAAAGGTGGTGTAATCATCACTCATTATCTCTTTTGTCCCATCACATAATTGGAACAGACGAGGATTTGCTATATATATATTCAAAAAATCCATCTTAGCAAGTATTGTCCGTCATCCAATATTAATATAAAGGGTTTTATTTTAAAAAAATTACCTGGTAGTATAAAGAACAAAATCAAATTTATATGTTGAACTAAGTTCTTAACTGTCCCTAATGTTATCTTAGCTGCTCAAAAACCAAAGGTCCATACTTCAACTCGATATTTTAAGTTGAATCATTCGACCTGACTTAATAGCACAAAAAAGATTTTGAAAGGCTAATCCAATTAATTTGATCCACATCACCTTAGTATTGTCTATTAAGTAGTTAAAAGTTGAATTCAACAAATTATTTTTTTCCACGTCATATCAATACACATTAAACAAAAGTTTTCTCCTAAAAATATGTCTCGCACATGAGAAATAAATTTTAATTTGGATTGCAGTAAATACAATCATTGGACTACTCTCATTCTAAAAAAGCACAAGTTATATTTGAAAATAATTATTCGAATAGAAATCAATATTTACTAAAATGATGCTGTCATTCTCACCAACCAATCGTTTTTTTGCATTAATCAAGCAAAAACCTCATTTCTTTAAATTCGAAAATTATATTGATTTGAAATTTGTAAATGTTTTTTGAATTAAGAATTTTATACATTTTCTATTTAATGTGAATTTGATCTTTTTAATTGTGTAATCATTAATTATTGACACTGATAGTATATCTGAAGCAATTATATCATTGCTTAAATAATAAATCAAATTGTTAAAGCACTAAAAAAAAAAACACAAAAGAAAAGAAAACCATTAGGACAACGATCATATTTCTTCTTCTTCTTTTCCCCCATTTTTCCATAAATTATTTTAACCTTAGTACATTAAACAGGCTGCCTGCCTGCCTCAGAGTGATGCAGGAACAGGATTGGGTTCATAAGCTTCAGTTAGGGCATAGGAGTATAATTTTCAACATAACACGATAACAAGACACGAATTGATATGATATTATTAAATTTGAATGGGACCAATATTGAGTCGACCCAATAAACAACACGAAAATTATTGGTTGATTAGGGTTAGATTTCGGATTACACGATAATAAATCTATATTTTTTGCATTTTTGAGTAATAATTTATTATTTTTAAAAAATTTAATTCTAAATTGATTTGTAAGAATTAATAATTATTATTTACTATATAAATTATGACTACTTAGCGATATTGGGATAATTATTAATCATTTAATGAGACGAATATACTTATCTGTTGGAATTCGACTTTATTATTTTTAAAATTAAGTTGTGCAAAATTTTTAGTTTAACGTAGAAATTTGTATATTATCGATGTTGTAGAGAAAATTAAATGAAGTTCAATTATTAAATTACTTTATGGTACAAAAGTTAGGCCGCTAGAGTACAATATCGACTTTTTTAAAATTTTTTGTATAAATTAATTCTTTTTACAATCTTGGTATAAATTAATTTTTTTATTAAGATTTTAATTGAGCATAAAATGTGTAGATTTTTTATATGAATTATTAATAAAAAACAATCATATACTAAAATGGATTGGATTCAAATTAATACAAAAACTTTTAGATTGGACTCGAATTTAGGCTTATTGAATTAGGTTTGAGTTAAATAAAATTTTGTGATATTTTCATTTTAATAAGAAATTAAACAATTCAATACAATATGATTGTCACCCCAACTTCAATATCAATAGAAAAAAAAATGAAAGTGTTAATAACTTTAGTGGTTGTACCTCAAATCAATCAATCAATCAATTAAAAAGCCCATTCCCCCTTGAAAAATTCAATTTAATTTCCTCCGCCACCAAATCTAATTATTACTCTATGTCTCGCGGGACTGTTAATTGTACATATTCCGCGTGCCATCTTTAACGCCCGTCCCTGTACTGTACTGTTACAATAATGAGGCTGCACCCACTATTCTATGCGCGCGCACCGACAGCTGCCGTACTTACTAGTCTTCAACGTATAAATTTATGTAAGATCATCCTCATATGCATATACATAAATGTAAATGTACACATGAAAGAAGAAATTTATGTGAAGATGATAATGATTAATTTTTATCATTGAAAAGAGTAGAAATTTTGATTGTTATTATATTAAAATTTTAAGTTCAATAAGGCTATATTTATTTGGGGGGATAAAGGTAGATGAGGGTCATCCCTCTTGATACATTGTTTCTTCATATGATTCAAATTCAGGATAGGTGGCTTGGCTCGCTACCGTGCATGGATGAATGTGGATAACAAATCCCACTAAAAGATTGTGATGCAATTATGGTTGAAATGGCCAAATTGGGATATTCAATAAAAGTTACAAATTTATCCTAATTATTTAGAATTAATCACATCAGTATGTTCATTACTGATTAAATAATGTTGCAATTTCAAAAAACTTATAGTCGTGGTGCTAATCAAACAGTTTGAATTTTTTTCACTATGAAGAATGAGAATTGATTGTTGCGGTGGAAATTAATTGATAAAATATGTATTCATTATTCTTTGAAATTATCCTTATTTTAGTAATATATCACTTATCAAACACGAAAAAATGGTTTAACCATCACAATTCAAAATAATAGTTGGTTCATTACTCAGGTAGGCAATTTAAACACGCCTAAGTACAAAGTAAAATTTTCTTGATTGTGAAAATGTTTTACTAGTCCAATCTCAATATACCATATTTCAAACTAAACAATAATATCTCTATTTATCCTTTTTCTATTAAAGGGTATTTTAGCCATTTTAATTTTACCCCAATATTATTATCCATTTAAGTAAACAATCAATACAACTATCAACTTTTATCATTAATCTTATCCCACAAAGTAAATACAACTTAAAGGGCTAGTTTGGTTGGATTTGTAAGTTATCTATGATTACTTATCATATAATAATTTGTGTGAATTTTTATTATTGTGTTATAGTTTGATTGGTATGATTAATAAACTCACAGGGGGTGATATGTTAATTTATTATGGAAATTATACATATAAATGCATGCATTTAGTATTCATCCGAGTTTAAGTGTTTGTTGTTGCTCCAACCAAATGATAAAGTGGAATAAAAATATTATATTCCACCTTATCATTCAAGTCGAACTAACCCAAAAGACAAGTTTGGTTGGATTTTAAACTTATCTCATGATAAGTTATCTAATGATTAGGTGGGATAATTTATCCCATGGGTGGGGTAAGATTAATAATATCATATGTTAAATTTATATATACAGGGCCTAATGATAAATTATGGGTCTCTGTGTATATAATTCCACAAACCAAATATTGGATTGAAAACAATTATTTTCTCTAATCCCATAAATCCTACCAACCAAACTTGCTCAGGTACAAAATTGTCCTAATGTCTAATTCCATCCAATCACTTCACGTCCCATTTCGCCAAGTAAATGAGCCCTGAGTAGTATTACGCCAGATTGTTTTGTCCTTTATATTTTAAACAAAATTAAGGAACAATTCATACACTTTTATATAAGTCGGATGAATTGTCAATACAATTTGATTTGAATTGTTGTCAATCTGACTTTTAGATTAAGATAATGTGAACGTCTTAAATTACATAACATCAACAACTCTATCGACTTTGAATGTCAAAAACTCTCCACTTTAGTTGATTCCCATAATTAAGTAACAATTCATGCACTTTTATATAAGTTGGATGGATCATCGGTCCAATTTGATTTGAATTGTTGTCAATCTAACTTTTAAATTAAGATGATGTGAACGTCTTAAATTACATAACATCAACAACTCTATTGACTTTGAATGTCAAAAACTCTCCACTTTAGCTGATTCCCATAATTAAGGAACAATTCATGCACTTTTATATAAGTTGGATGGATCGTCGGTCCAATTTGATTTGAATTATTATCAATCTGACGTTTAAATTAAGATGATGTGAACGTTTTAAATTACATAACATCAACAATTCTATGGACTTTGAATCTCAAAAACTCTCCACTATGGCTGATTCCCATGACCGTAAAGTCATTGATCCTAATCGTATTAAGTGTTTTTAGATAAATTCATACCTTGGATAGGGTCAATTAATTTTTATTTTGAATCAAATTGACCCATGAAGCACCATTTATTCCTTCCATTACCTCATCAATTTGGTCATAAACGTTAAATGAAGATCTTTCCGGATCTTGATCATGATATGTATTTACAAAATGGTAGTTCAGGAATAATTTTTCATAAAGGGTAAAGAAAAGAAATAAAGTTAATTGAGGAAACCTTTCTTTCAATAGAATTTACCTGATTTGCCCACGATCTTTTTCCTATCCGCACATGCAGACCTGAAATTGCTAAAATTCTGAAAAACAAGAAAACATGAAGGAAGAATAACAGCGTCAAGAAATTTCACGCAAATGAAGAACCATAGGTCCCAAGGGGAAGAAGGTAAAAAAACCATTCAACACAATAGAGCAAGAGCCATTACAATAGAGTATAAGTTTGATTGGCGGCTATAAAAAGTGTACAGTTGCCCTCCTCCACTGTTACCAGAAAATACAAACCGGAGTCGACTCCAGATTTTTCAGTGTCCTCTGTTCTATCAGGAATCGTTTTCTCATTACTAGCTAATCCACATAAAAAGTACAATCAATTCATCTTTTCACTGAGTTAGTAACTTTGAGTCACATGCAACAATCTTGACAGAATCGACAATTTCCTGGCCTTCCTCACTTTTCAGATTAACATTTTGTAAGATGAAGGTCCACACATTGTCACAGAATCGATAGGTGTGAAGATGTCCCTGTGAAAAACATGGCGATCTAACATCAATGGTTCCACATGGATATAAGTATTACTTGGTACAAACGGAGAAAATAAAGAAAACAAAAACGAGAGGACAAAATGTAGACAGAAAGCCAAACATTCACATGGACTACTAGATTGTATGCAAAGTAAACAGAAGGAGGACTAGAAGATTGGAGACAGAGGAAATGCAGTGTCTTTATTTATATCTCTCCCATTTTGCTTGTCAAAATCACACATCTTCAAATTGGTAACTACTTCAAAACAATATGTGAAATCAATAAACCCTTTCATTGAGGATACCTAGTCAAGTGGGCATCCTTTCAAAGTTAATACCTTCAAGATAAAAGACTAGCCAAGTTTCAATGAGGAAGCAGTGTACAATAGAAGTCTCTTTGGGATAGTCATAGTAATGGCAGATTTTGGTACTGTTTTACATATATCACCATGACACTTGGTCTAGTTTAACATAATACATAATACTACATTGTCTGTTTTATTTGCACGCTTTTAGACTATAATGTTAAAGAGATCCATTTCACCTTTAGAGAGATTGTGACTCCATACAGATTATATTAGTAGCAATAACATCAGTAATTATCTTGACAACATATTCTTCAATTTATTTTCTCATAACTCATTATGATCACAGAAAAGTATCACTACTGAATCAAAACCCTTGTATAACTAGTCAAAGAAAAATGAATAACAAAAACAACAACAATAATAATAGCGCAACAAACTGATTGGACAACCCTGAAAATAGACAAGCACAAGCATATAGGCATAGATATCCAAAAAGCCAACTTCACTTCATAAGCTGAATTCATTCAAATAAGAGGGTGTTTGACTAAGAGGGTGTTTGGCTAAGCTTATTTTAAATACCTCATAAACTCCTACATCTTATAAGATATTTTTAGAACTTATAAGAGCTAGATTTTATTTTTAAAATAAGTTGTTAAAGTGTTTGGATAAAATAAGATATTGTACCTTAAAAGATGTTAATAATGGCAATTTTGTAATTAAAATGGTTAAAAATGAAGGAATTTGTTAAGATTTTAAAAATAAGTTAAGGTTTCCTTACTTTTTTTAAAGGAGTTTATAAGCTCCTAACATTTTATTTTAGGATCTTATAAGCTATTTTTTTAAAAAAATTACTAAACATTTTTTATCAACTTATAAACTCTTAAACATCTTATAAGATGATTTAAGGAGCTTATAAGCACATCCAAACACCCTCTAAGTTTATTTAAAAGGTCTTATAAGTTTCTACATCTTATAAGATATTTTTGGAGATTACAAGATGTTAGATTTTTTTAAAAAATAAATTCTTAAAGTAATTGAATAAAATAAGATTTTGGAGCTTATAAGATGTTCATAACTTCAATTTTGTAAATAATATGATTAAAATTAAGAAAGCTTGTTAAAATCTTAAAAATAAATTAAGAACTCCTCACTTGTTTAAAAAGAACTTATAAGCTCCTTACATCTTATTCTAATAGCTTATAAGCTCTTTTTAGAAAAATTTACCAAATATTTTTTGATATCTTATAAGTTTCCAAACATTTTATAAGATGTTTTGAAAAGCTTGAAAGCTCACCCAAACACTCTCTAAATCATTTGCAACAAACAGAGGCACAAAAATGAGCAAGTTTTAACAATATCTGTTGCTGTAAAATGAAAAGCCATTTACCCTAATGGTAAGTTTGCTCTTCACCTCACTTTCCAGAGCTTCAGTCATTGACTGCAATCAAGGAAGCAACATTAAAGATAACTTAGGTGGAAAGTGTGCATACAATTAACAGATGAGAGCCAGCAAACAACCATGGAATAGAACTTCAAAATAAACCTTAACCGTCAATTTTAAGCCTATTCCTACTCATTAGCTGTTCAAATATTGACTGTACTAAGTGGAACTACTTCAAAGAGTCCATAATCCAAACAATCTCCAATCTCCAGCCAAACAGTTTCCCATCCAGACAATTGAATTTGAGTGAGGAAAATATTGACAAAAATGTGTTTCTACGTGTTGTTTAGAAGAAATACATATTTGTAAAAACATAGTTCAAGAGATTCGGTAATTTACACATTTACTTTGTTCTTTTTTTCGTAACACTTGATTACATTTAAATGGTAAGTAAAAATAATACTTAACTAGTTAGCCATCAAAGAGGCTAGGAAAATTAATTTTAGATTTGATCATCACTTTCCTTCATTAATTCGATAGTTCAAAAGGAGTACTAGCGTTCACTTCCAATCCAGCCTTCCAACTATCAATAAATAATTCTTCAACTTTAGCTAATTTTAAAATATGATCATCCCTCTTTTATCATAATAATTTTATAGCCAAGCCTAACATAGCCCAGAGGTAAAATAATCAACAGAAATAATTTTAGAAAAATAAAAACAGATATAACCTTGTCGAATTGAATGAGAACTTGAAAGGCGAGCTCCGGGCTCAGAAGTCCGTTGGAAACCATCTGATCCAAAGATTCTGTCAAGCACATCCCTATCGTCGATCTCCTGTACAGCTCAAAAGTCGCCATTCTTATCTTGTAACGGCACTACCCCAGCACAAATACCCATCAAAAGAGGTAAACAGACAATCACAATCAGACTTTAGTTCTCGAAAATAAATCCAAATTAGATCGAAGAAACATTTAACCATAAAGGAAAACAAATTTTACCGCTCGTTTGATCGATTGGTACTTGTTAAATCAGGAATTTATAGGGTTCTTCAGTCTGCGGAGATAGAGCCGAGATAGATGGGATTGGGAGAGAAAGAGAGGGAGAAGGATTGGGGCGTTTTATACCCTAGATTTTATAGATGGGGGATTATATAGGTGTGTCGCAACAGCAAGAAAGCTCTAAAAAGACGTTAATACCCTTTGAGATTCTCATTCTATTGTGCGATTCCGTTTGGATTGCAGACTCTTGCCGAGGTTAAATATGGGTTTGTATATTTATTGAATCTCAAATTATGCACTTTTTTTAAATATTGTGCTCAAATTAAATATGCAAACAAACTTAGCCAACTTGCGAGTATGAGCTTGAGCCAAGTTCATATAAAGTTCAAGTAGAACTCAAGCTAAATAATTCTTGTTCATAAGTTCACAAATCAGCTCGCAAGCTCTTTTGATCTAAAAATAATAATATTTATATATAAACAATATAATACATTAATTTTTTATATGTTATAAAATAATTTCATATTTTAAGCTCGAACTCGAACTTTTAACTTGATGATAAGATTTAACTCAACTAATCGAGCTGAGCCAAGCCGATTTAATGAGCTCATCAAGCTTGCACTCAAGCTTGTTTCATTTGATTTAAATTCGAGTTTGAGCCTGAAAAAATAGTTAAGGCTCGGCTCGACTCGACTTGGCTTATTTGCATCCCTAACTCGAATAATTATTTTAGTGTTATTTTGATCTTTGATATATTTACTAATGTTAGCGTAGATAATTTGTGTTGATCATATAAAGACAACTAAAATATTGATTATTTCAAAATACGTGTTATTGTGCTTAAATAAATTTTGAATTTATTTTTTTAAATGATAATTGTTTATAGGACATCATAAACCAATTTGCATAAGTCTTAGCATATAGAAAGGAAATGCATAATTTTTTAACGAATAATAATAAAGAAGTATACAGACATCAATGCTTCAAATTTAAAATATTTATATAGATTATTTGAAAATTTTGGAACAACGTTACTAGAATGACAAGTTTGAGAAGTTAGTTTGTGTGTTTAAAAAAATATGAAACTTTATTTAACATAGAAAAAGTAAGACTCTGCTATTTTATTTTCGAACATTTATGCATGGGTAGGAATACTTTCTTTTTTTTTAAATTTATACACACAAAAGTTCATTTGAGTTCGAATTTTTAACCTCTCACATTATATGAAAAACTTATACTGCCGACCCATAAGCCGCTCAGTTGGATGGAATAACTAGGTAAACTGCTTATTCTTCTTTTCGTAATGATTTTTTAATTATGAAATAAAATTAAAGAGTTATGTTTGATAATGAAAAGATGAAATTCTTAATGAAATAATAAATAAATAAATTTAAGTTAAATAAACACATTTTAATTTAATTTGTGTACTGGTTGTATATCTAATAGATACATTGTTTCATTGGTCATAGTTTCACCACCGACTTTTTTTAAGAGACAACTCGAACTTTATTGGGCCAATGCGGAGATACAAATGGGCTAAGGCCAAGAAGAGTTGGGCTGGACAATGGAATTGAGAAGCTTTCCGAATTGGTGCTCATTAAATTTTAAATCATGGTTTTAATAATTGATTAATTAATTACTGTTTTCTTCTTATAATATAAAGGCATTCTTCTAGTTTAGTTTACATTGGTCAGACTATAATCTGGCTTTCTGTAATAATTGTTCACTAATATTTCATTAGTATATGAATTCAAATACTTTGACTGATTTTACTCAAATTTTGCCTTAAGAATTGAATTTGCTGATATAAGCTAATGTGACGTCAGTATATTTACCACTAGTCGATTGATCGGCCAGTGACTGGAGCTCGGGACAAGCTTTATTGGGTTGGCATCAAGTGTGGTCCATGATCGAGTGTCTTTATGCGGGCTTATGTGGGTACATGGATGTGAAAGGGTGAATGTTGAGACCAATGTTTATCCTCCCCTACTATATTAAATAAGAGAATATTTATAAGGGATGAACGCAATTGAGTTGGCTAGATATTATT
>JACGDI010005714.1:221214-241410 GCA_014898725.1 Jacaranda copaia
AAAATAATAAATATATGATGATATTTGAAATATTCGGATTTGAGTTTTTTTGGATATTCGACGGATATCCGACTTTATTTGAATTCGGATATAGTTATACTAACTACAAATCCGATGGATCTTTGATTGGATTTTGATATAGCATATTACTTTCGAATTTAGACATGGATTTAGCATAATTTGATCTGAATCAAATCCATTGACAACTTTAATTTCTTGATTGGTGGTTTGGGCTTCAACAATGGGCCAAATTTTAACCCACCCACATAGTATAGAAATAGCCCATATTCGCTATCATTGATGGGCCCGGTCTACCTTCTCCGATTGAAAACCAAATCCAAACTTAACCCATTCTGAATGAGATGATTTTGGGGTGATTTAATAGGATATAGATCAGAATATAGAATATGATTTTCAAAACCTGAAATGTTTGAGGTGAGATATAGGGTTTAGCAATCTTGTCCCAAATTACATGCTCCATATAAATTATACATATGATAATAATAAAAATATTATATATAATTTGTTTAATAATTTTCAGATTAAGAATAATTTGAATATTGTATTGATTGTTATTTTAATTCTATTCTTATTATCCTATTTTGCTTTTAAAATTTTATTTTATTTGTATGAATTTTTTATTTTTTTACTTAAAATTTAAATTTTAATTACTAATTCTCCTCAAATTGGTGAGTTTAACCCACCAATTCAACTGAATGAAATGAAGCGGGTAGGACGGAGTTTCTTTAGGTTGGGGCGGGGTGGAGGGCGGAATAAAATCCGGATGAATACGAATTAAGCCCGTTCTAAACCCGCCCCATCACCATCCATAAGTGCTGACGTGGCTTGTGATGCTGGGAAAAGAAATAAGAATAGTAATTACGCAAAAAAATTTCTGATGCTTTAAAATTTCGTCAACTTATAGTTGCAAACATCACTAAAACCCTATTGAATTCAATCTCGAGCTCGAATTTCTCTGTTGCATAGCTACTCTAGCCTGCCAATGCAATGGTGGTCTGTAAATGCCGTAAGGTACTGTATGCAATCTGCATATATGCAGAGATGCGAATATCGATTACTGATTTCGTGTATGGATTTTAAGTTGTTTGATTTGATTTGCAATTTAATCTGCATCTTGCTAACTTTAGATCAGATCGTGCGCGCATTTTTCTTTCTTAATATGGACATGTTTTAGTTCCTTATTAATATTTGTAAATGTGGGTTTTCCAGCTATATGGCGATTTTATCGAGTATAATTTGGTAGAGTTATGCGTTTTTCATTGTTGAGATAGTGTTAAGCAGTTGAACTCGATGCTTTGATTGTTTATGCTGTACGCAATAGGGTGATGATATTGAATTGTTTTGCTTGTTGCTGGTATGAAGGCTAATGATTTCTGCCTAATTTGGTGTTCTTAGGCGACGAAGCTATATTGCTTTGTCCACAAGGTGCCTGTTTGCGGGGAGTGTATATGCTTTCCAGAACACCGAATCTGTGCGGTATGGTTGTGACAATTCAGAATTCTATTCCAAACATTTACAGTCTTTAAAAGTTGAGAAGAAATGTCGTTGTATTTTAGGTGCGTACGTACTCTGAGTGGGTAATTGATGGAGAGTATGATTGGCCCCCTAAATGCTGCTATTGTCAAGGGGTGCTTGCAGAGGGAACAGACCATCAAACTACTCGATTGGGCTGTTTGCGTATGTCTTCCTGCTTGTATATATTTTTGAATCCTTTTCCTTTCAATTTGAATCAAAACAAAAGATCTATTTGTCTATTTTGCATATCTAACTCATGCTTGAATTATGCAGATATTATACATACAAATTGCTTAGTTTCACACGTTAAAAGTTTTCCACCACACACTGCTCCTGCTGGATACATCTGTCCAGCCTGTTCAACTTTGGTATATTCTGCTTGTGAAAAGTTTTGCATTTTCCTATTAATTTAACCACTATTTCTTGTTTAAGCCAAGCGCATTTTCTTGAATTTGATTGTTATTAAGCTGTTCAATGTTGTAAAGTTAATTATAGTGCTTAATTTGCTTACCCTTTATCTTGGGCAGTTGAAGATGAGGCTTGCAACTATTTGCATGAGGTTCAAGCTCTCAAAAGAATTTAGGCTGCAAGACAAGCCTTGTTTCTTGCTTGACCTATTAAAAGAATTTCTCTGAACTTCAGTACTTTGATGAACTCTGCAAACGAAAGCTGACGTTAGATTGGAGGTGACAAAATAAATAATAAATGTTGAAAGTGGCTATAGTCTTACTAGCTGAGGTTGTTGATGCATAGGCAGCATCTTAGACAAATGCTGGTATTAATTGTTTGGAAGATATATTTATTTTTCTCAGAAGTGATTGAAGGTTCCACATGATGATAAACTATTCACCAAAGCTTTTTATCAGATATCCATGTTGTGTGATAGTCGTTCCTATTTTAAGAGAATGGTCGATACTTTATTAAAAAAGATTTGACAAGCTATGCGAGAGAGAAGTAAGTTTATTTGCATGTGTTTGAAGTCTCTTATGATTAATTTCAACACAATGTACCTTCTACCTGATGACAAGTATCGAGTCCACCCCTTTTCTCTACCCTCACAAAGCCCTGAAGGGAGATCAGGACTGAAAAAGCTTGTATTATGAAGGCCAATTTCCAGATTCTCCACAATAACATTTGGTTACCAGGCATAACTATAGTGAGATTGTTTATATTGCCATATGCTAGGATAGTTTTTTTCATATGTTGGAGTTGGTATTTCAGCTAGGCACCGCATATTTATGAGATTTTATATTCTTCTGTCAAAATAATCTCTCTCTTTATAATTCTCTAATCATATTAAATCAAATCAAGGTCATAGCTTGTGTGCCTGTTAGATAAAGAGTTGCAAGCTAATATTTAGAAAATTGATGTTGTTGTATGGCATCTACTGATAAAGATAAACTAAAATCATAATATGAAAATGTTTAACAAACTTTAGTTACCTTGTAATGAAGTATTTTAGCTTCATTACTGGATCTGTCTTGGAGGCTCGGGATATTATTAGCCTGCTACAAGACAGAATCCTTACTGGATATGTGTTTGTCCAATATCATGCCCCTCTATTTCATGTGTAATATTTGATCGTCTGTAGATATGGCCGCCAAAGAGCGTCAATGATTCAGGATCGCGTCTTCATTCAGAGCTTAAAGAAGCAATTTTGCAGGTAATGTCTTGTTCTTAGCTTCAAGTGTTGCCGAAGCACCCTTGTTTCCTTGCATAATTTTGCTCTGTATAAACTGCTAATGCCTCATGGTTGTTTTGGAGAAATTAATTTGGTCATGCTGTTTAGCTGGATTCTGGCTTTTGACATGATTCATAAATTCTAGTGGTCATTTATGGTTAATGGTAATCTATTTTTAGAAAACATAATACATCTATGTCATCAGGTGATTCTTGTATTAGTTGGCGCTTTATGATATGCTCACTTTCGGCTGACACTATGTGACTTAGCAATAGGTTGCACAATTTTATTTCACAGGCGAGTCCTTGGATTTGATAACACAATTGCTGGTGTGTATTTATTGCCCTCAAATTGATATTTTGTTTCTATTAATGAATGTTTCTTGTTATCATGTTGTTATCCTCTGCCTTTTCTTTTTTTCTTTTCTGTATCTATTCTTTCTTTCTTATATTTTTCTCCCTTGTGGTTAGTGGTGGGTGGGGTGATGTTGCTGTACTGTGACTACAGGGTCATTGGGAAACTTCCATTTTTTCATGAATATTCTTGTCACATCTTATGTGTACCATGACTTTTTTGCAGACTGGTTTGGAGAAGAACTTGTTTGGGAACCATCCGGTTGCATTGTGTGGAGCAGAGTCCCGAAGTCCTCCACCTGCATTTGCCTCAGAACCTCTGATACATGTCTCTGCTGCTGGAGGTGGAGAATATAATGGCAGAAATTTTTCATCTGTTGGACATGATGCAGCTTCTACTGCAAGACCTGCGCATTTGGATATGGTGGGGATAGATGAACCTAGCACGGCAACATCATCTTTACCTAATCATGAGGCCAATTTCATGAAAGGCACAAGTCCTGCTGCTGTAAGATGTATTAATGTGTTACTTCTGTAACATCTGCTGTTCACTTTCATTTCTTCTGTTGTGTATTTTGTGTGTTAGCTTAGTGGTTTCTCATACATTTTCATTTCCCAGCCTGGTGCAACCACACGAAAGAGTGCAATACAAGTTGAAAGGCAGAACTCTGATGTCCCATATTATGTCGATGATGAAGATGGGAACAGGAAAAAGTACTCACGGAGAGGTCAGTGGAAATCATTTTTTGCTATCTTATTCTTTTTTGCTTCTGTTGCCTTTCAATAGCTTTGCTGTGAGTACATGGGAAGACAAGTGAACTCATCTGCATTTTCTGGTGGTCATTTTTTTTCCCTTTTGGTCTGTAGTTTTCTAGGCGCAAACAGCATTTGGTTTTCTAGATTTACTACAGTTTTAATGTATTTTTTGAGCTGCACTTCCGCGTGGCCCATGCCGGAAAGGCTTAAATGTGACTGGGCTTCTCATTAGGTCCTATTTTTTGCCAAAATGGAGCTATTTGGTTGGACATTGACCTTTATCCAATAACAAACTCCACCCTGATTCCCTATGCATGGCTGTCATGATTTTTGAATAAATGTATAAAATTAGAATTTCTTGAGATGTTGGGTGCAGTAAACTGGAGGCATCCAAATAAGCAGCCTGATTATGCTCAGCAGCTCAGGTCCCTGCGACCTGGGAAATATGTTACTTCTGATATGCTATTTCATGCCTCCACAAGCGTTTGGATGTGAATTATGACCCTAAGTCACACCAACCAAGGGCACTGAGCTTGTATATGGGCTTTTTAACCTCGCTCACATATAGACTACTGTCAACCTCCATCCAGTCAGTTTGTAATCTCAATCTTAGTCTTCTTCTTCTTCTTCTTCTTTTGTTCTGCTTGCAGTAAGAAATTAAGGATGCAAAGTTTTTATTACAGGCGCAACATATGATACCTTGTATCAGAAATAGCTGAACCAAACATACTGAATTATGAGTTGCAGGTACATTTCGCCACAAATTCCTTAGGTCATTGCTGCCCTTCTGGTCAAGTGCATTGCCAACTCTACCAGTGACTGCGCCTCCACATAAAGATGTGTCTCACGGAGATGATGCCTCAGAAAGTCGTGTAAGACATCACAGGACGTCAAGAATAGACCCAAGGAAACTGCTCTTAATTACGGCTATCATGTAAGATCTTCACTTGTTCTTGTTTTCGCTTGCTGCAGCTATTTTTCCTGCTCTTTTTCTTTTAAATTTATACATGGACAAATGCATCTATAAAATTCTCTGCATATCGTGCTCCATGGGTAAGGGATGAATTATCTTTATAGGAACTGGGATAGGTCAATATGCTTGGCAACTTTGACAGAGATCTGTACTTGACTTTATAGGTAGTTGTTTTGTTGGTATGTGCTTATCTATTGGTATTATCCTGTGATCGAATTTTTGCCACCAAATCAAAGAAAGAAAAATCAGCAATTTGTCATCCAATGGCAAGACTGCTATTGCTGATAATTTCATTGGACTCTTTTATGATATCTTTGATTGGTTAAATTATGGGCATTAGTTTACAAACCAATTTTCTCTTTTTGTGCAGGGCCTGCATGGCTACAATGGGTATTCTATATTACAGAATTGCGCAACGTGGTCTGGGCGAAGAGGTGCCTGATGATGAGCTGCAGTGATATACCGTGAGATTCATATTGCTGCCCTAGTTGATAAAGGACCATTACAAAATATTACTGTGGCTGCTTGTTATAGTGGTGCTTACTTTGAAACATCAAAATTTCCCTTGTAGCCTAAGTTTTGCAGCTGTTTGAATGGAAGGACTCAAATCTTGATAATGCTTTTGCGGTCATAGTTGATATTCAATTCTCTGGAATTGCAAAAGTTACATTTTTTTAGTGTCCATAAGATTCTTTTCACCCTTTTCTTTCACTTTCTTTTGGTTGCTTCTATATAGATGAGTGGAGCTTTTTGGCGCAAATTGTTTTTTCCACTTTAGATGTGTCCATATAGATCACGCAGCCAAAATATCATCGTGATATAGGATACTTGTTTAGATGTTTGATGACATGATTGGGTCCAGTTGTAGCTTTTACATGGAATACTCTTTCGTGTGCTTTGTAAGGAAATTGGGCCGTGGCCATGGAGAGAACGGGCTATACCAACAAGAAAACTCTTTGCCAGGTGTTAGGCCTACTGCACGGAATGTTTGAACGATCAGAAAATAGAAGTTAGGAAAGCATACTATAAGTGGTAACTATTTTGTACTGTTGGGGTAATTGGTATACGAAGATTAATGGGTGCAAATTTTTAGCTCTATTGTTAAACTGGAAATAGTGTTCTAACGATATCAAGTCATGGATCAGCTTTTTCAGCTCTTTTTCTCTGTGTTAATGTTTTATATGACTGATATAAGGTTTGACTTATTAGATATTATGAAATTTTATGAGCACTACGCTGATTCTCATTATTTTCTTCTCTTCCACTTTCACTAATACAACTCGAGAGTTGATCTTTCAGAGTTTCACTACCTAACCTTATGTTACTCGTTGGGCTCATTGTCTCTGTTATCATTTTTCATAAAATAAAAAGAAAAAAATTGTAAACACTTAACAAAACCTACTCCAAATAAAAAAAAATTGATCTTTTTAAGTATTTATCTGTAAAAATAGTAAGAGCCCATTTTATTCATTGCATAGAAAATTTTGGAGGAATTTTGGGTTCGTGGAGCTTCCTTTACTTCTTACTGAATATAAATATATAATGATACAGATAGGGTTTTATGAGTTCCAATATGTGGCATAACGCAATTCTACTTTTTTGGCCAGAAAAATGCTAAGTTAGGATTGAGTTGAAAAAATAAACAACCTAAATTCAGGGGCTCTTAGAATAGCCAAATATAGAGGAATGCATAAATGATTTCTGCATCAACAATAGGTTATTTTGCTATTGAATTCTTAATTCTAATGGTTTATTTGTTAAAGAATTATTTTGTCTGTAATTATTTAATTGTTCATAAAAATTTTCTTCGCATGCATAAAACTTAGTTTTAGGTTTTGAGCGTGTAAAACAAAAAATTTTTGAATCGTGCATGAAACGTGGTATTCTCTATTGAAATAAAAATAATAAAAAGAATCTATACTTTGAATAATCGAGAAACTATCGGTAGGAATAAGTTTTGTAACTGTGCTAGGGGTTACAGTAGCAAAAGATTTCTAAAGCTACTTAATGTCGTTGCAGTTAAGATTTCCAAAGCCTTACAGCGATGTTGTAGTTAAAAATTCTGAAGCCACTTAATGGTGTTGTAGTTAAGATCTTGGTTGAAAGTTTCTAATAAGTTGTGTAACTTTTGTTCTGAATTACTCTGGAACTATGTCTTGAAATGTTTTTGGTAAGATGATTCTTGATTTTTGCATTAAATTGTTATTTAAAAAAAAATGAAAGTGAATATTCAATGATTTCTTTTCTTCTGCTTGAAATTTACACGTGCTCAAATCCGGTAGGAGGAGAAAGGGATTTATTTACTAGGCGAAGTGTCGCTTATAAGATACTGGTTCACTATTTTGCGGATAACTTAGTTCAGGACAAGGAAGATGAACAGTTTTTGGGAACGGTGGCGAGATTGGTGTTTTTAGAATAGGTTTATTTGATGTTTAAATTTTATGAAATTTTGTTTGAGGTTTTGGGTATTCAAGTTTGATTGTTAAGACAAGTATTCGAATTATCTTTTGTTGTAACGATTTATTTTGGGGATTATTGAATAAAATTTTTGGGAATTTAGCATGCTTTATTGAATATGAGGCTTAGTGTCTCTGAGTTTTTGGATTTAGGAGCAATGTCGTATTATATCTCGGATTTGGGGTGTGATAGCAAGGAAGAAAAGCACTGTTAGTTGAAAAATGCTTAATTTTGATTGTAATGTATGTACTCATTTTTTCTTCAAGAACTTATTAGATGATTAAAAAAAAATCTACAATTATTATTATTATTATTATTACCACTTAATAAATACAACAGATTTATATAAATTCAAACATTATGGGGGACATTTTAATTTTTCAACCACTATAGGAAAACAATCTTTCACTAATGAAAAATTTGTAATAAAGATGGCTTCGTCACAGTTCGAAGACAATGGTGATAGGTTTAAGATGGATTACTAACAAATTTAATAAAATAAGTAAAAATATATATTAATTATGATAATTATGACATATATGAAGAGTTCATTACAAATTTTATAATCTAAATATAATTTTTCAATCTGTAGCAAACATTCCATAGGAAAATTAGTTTTGTGATGGATTTTGTTTTCGTTACTAAACTAATCAATGACAAAGCATGTACTAATGGATTTGTAAAATAAGTCCATCATAAATTTAATGAAAACTATCATTCTATGATGGATGTATTTCTAAATCCATTAGTATATGCTTGTGACGCATTTTATTTTCGTCACTAAACTAATTAGTGATAAAGCATATATTAACGGATTTGTGAAATAAGTCCGTCATAAATTTAACGAAAACTATCGTTCTATGATGAATGTATTTCTAAATTTATTAGTATATGTTTTGTCATTGATTAGTTTGTGATGAAAATAAAGTGTCATAGAATAATTTTATGATAGAATTTCCATTAAAGATCGAAGAATCATACTTAGAGTTGTAAAATTTGTGATGAATTCTTCATATTATTATATACTCTTCATATCCATCACAAGTATTATAATAAATATATATTTTTGCTTAATTTTTTAGATTCATTATTAATTCATCAAAAATTCATCACAATTGCCTTCGGACTGTGATGGAACCCTCTTCATCATAAATTTGTTGTTAGTGAATGGGTGTTTTCTTGTAGTGAACACAAGCACATGTATATATATGTATATATATGTGTACACACACACACACACTAATAAAGCACATGTACAATGCATAATTATAATTATATATATAAACTAATTATTATAATCAGTGAACTTTCTTAAACCAATAACATAGATGCAGTGAAAACTTGAAAAAAATTAACATAAATGGTGAATAATAGAAAGCTGGACCTTTTGTATCATATTACATTGAAATTAATGGTTATATTGAAGTTTTATATATAAATATTAATCAATCATCATATACACACTAAAATCAAGGCACATTGATCATTAATTTCTTTATAATTCAAAAATACTAACTAAACCAGCAAATATGAAATACTTTTGATATTTTATATCTAATTTATCATCTAAACATACATTATATTATAAATAGTAAGTATTTTTGTCATTAATCCTAGTAATTCTAGTATTGAATATAACAAAAGGGAACATAAATTCTTTTCTCCTCTTGGTTGGACATCTTCAGAAGCCATTCTCTCAACGTCACAGGAACTGGACATCGAAAACTGAGGTCTCAATGCTTTCTCTGCAGGGATGCCTTCAAGACGAGATGTAGAATTAAGTTTTGCAAAAAAATTCATTAAGCTTCTCATGGAATGTAATAAATATGCAAGAAAAGATATAATTGTATTATATATTTAAATTAACACTGATTATTAATTTAAAAAAATGGGAAGAGAAATCACAAGTGCACACTCTCAGCCACTACACAATATATAAAAAGAGTTGGGTATTCTTTTTTCTTTTTTCTTTTTTACTTTATATATATTTGTTATGTATATATATGATGAGATCTTACAATAGTAGATGAATAGATAATGTTCGACCCACAGAGGCCTAATAAACTATTAGTTAGGAATAAAAATTGGTTCCAAAAAATGGAGAGAAAGAAACAATACAGTATCTTTTTTAGTATTTTTAGTATCCCTTTTGGAGACAAATTTTTCAATCCGTAGGAAAAGAGATAAGGGATTCTGGAGTTTGGATAGTGTTTTTGATTGCTGGGGATTGAGCAGTGGAGAATTGAGGAGAAAATGTTGGAAAGAAATGGGCATATGAGAGTGGTATTTAAAGCCCTCTAAAGAAGGAAGAGGGCAGCAGGAGTTGTACTTTGTTGTTCACATAAAGTACATCCTGAGTTGCATGGAAACTTTTTCTAGATTTTTAATCTATAGTCCAATTTACTCAATTATTGATGTCTGATTAATAATAATTAGAGGAAGTACTATAGCTAACCATGATTTTTATTTTTTTTGGGAGTTTTGTGGAAATGTGCTGCTTTCTTAAAGTAGCCGGTTAAGTCACTTTCGTGTCCTTTATGAACTTTCTTTACTTTCAATGCCTTGGGGCTTGTTTTCTTATATTTTGGGAAAATATTTTTCAACCTCCCAAAAAATTTCAAAATGCATGCATATTTCCCAATCTTCCTTCCAAGATACTACAATTTTTTACCTAAAAAATCCCTCATAATTCACCCAAAAAAACCCTACATCCCCAAAAGCATACATACCCCCTCATTTTCTCACTCCACCTTTCACATAACTCATTTATTTGTCACTCTCTCACTTCACTTATACACACACACACACATATATGTTTCATCCTACGAACCTAAATAAAAAAGTAATTGATTTGATATCTACAATAAAGTTTGTTTCCTCCCAAAACATAAAGAAATAAATAATTCATTCTCAAATTATTTTTCATATTTCTCCAAAATAAAAAGAAACATTTGGTACATTTTCCAAATTTTCTCCTAAAAACCCATTCCCCCAAAATGTTTTCTACAAAATGCTCAAAATATAAGAGAACAAGCCCTTGGTTTTGTAATTTGTAGTGTTTAGGTTTGATAAGTCCCTCCCCCCGCCCCCCCAATTCAGAGTTTCAAATTGCAATTGAAAAGAGATCCCATTTTTGTTAGTTAAATGGTTGCATCACTAGTTCCATATTCTTACTTCAGCCCCACAAAAAAGGTTCGAATAAAAAATATGATAAGAAACATTTAGCACTCATGAAGCTCAAAAAATATATATAATTTTAGACGTATCATGAATTGTTCAACAACTATTTGATCTCATATTTATTGAACTTTGATGGAGGTTAAATATCTTGATATCTTGATTCAACGGAATATTCATAACTAATACTTGTAATTAGGATTGAATTACTTGATATACTCCATTACTTATGAAACATTTATAACCAATGCCCTTATCAAATATAATGTAGTTTAGTTTTATGAATACAAAAAAGTCCAACAATGGAAAATATCTTAAATCGTTTGTTCCATATTACTAAGAAATAACTTAACATTAATCTCACTCGAAAACTTGTACATGTAACACTAAAATGCACACACATACATTGATCCCCTTTCCAATACAACATAGAGGGTGTTTGGCCAAGCTTATTTTAAACATTTTATAAGTTCCTACATCTTATAAGATATTTTTGAAACTTATAAGATGTTAGATCTTATTTTTAAAATAAATTGTTGAAGTGTTTGTATAAAATAAGATCTTGGAGCATATAAGATATT
The DNA here is from genome assembly GCA_014898725.1 of Jacaranda copaia. NCBI lineage: Eukaryota > Viridiplantae > Streptophyta > Magnoliopsida > Lamiales > Bignoniaceae > Jacaranda > Jacaranda copaia. Next base: position 232,729 of record JACGDI010005714.1, read on the forward strand.
AATAATGACAATTTTGTAATTCAAATGATTAAAAATGAAGGAGTTTGTTAAGATGTTAAAAATAAGTTAGGGTCTACTTACTTTTTTTAGAAGAGCTTATAAGCTCATAACAACTTATTTTATGATGTTATAAGCTCTTTTTTTAAAAAAATTAGCAAACACTTTTTATCAACTTATAAGCTCTTAAATATTTTATAAGATGTCTTGAGGAGCTTATAAGCTCACCTAAACACCCTCTAAATTAAGTATCCAAATATTAATTCTAAGGTGGTTTAGTAATGCTAAAACTTTGCATGCAATTCTTTCTTCTTGAATTTAAATAATAAAATCTAGTTATGCAACATATATGCATCAAGTGCATGTATAATTAAACAACAAAAGATGTTTCGGTTGACATTAATAATCAATATTATAACATGAATTGGTTTAGTTTTATTATATAATTGCATATTACAAAATATTAAATAGAAATAATACCTAGTGGAAATGATAATGCTTCTTACTAAAAATTCCATGACCAAATTGAGAAAAGAATAAATCAGAGAGAAGGGAAGATTGCAAGAGAACAAATGAAATGACTGGCATGGAGGCAAAGGTAGTCGCTGGAATAAGAATCCATGCTTTCTTTTGGCCAAACACGAGATATACCGTGGCAGTGTATGCTGCCATCATATATGCTATGGAGAGGAAGAGGAATCCAAGCCCAGCGATTAGTCTCCTTGGAAGGGCATGAGAAAAATCATCTACTCCATAACGCAATATCAAGATGGACAAGAAAATCAATAGAGAAATGGTGGAGGTGAAGAGAGAGGCAGCATCTGAAAATGCAAATATGATGAATGCCTTATTTGTAGAGAAGAGAGGAAAACCAGTGCTGCCCTCATTGCCGCCTGGTACGGTAATGGCTGCTGCAAACATCAAAGTAGCAATTAGTGCTGCAGCTACAGTGTATGAGAGAGCTGTTTCTTTCATCCATTTTTGTCCATCTTTTTTCAACTGCTGGTGCTCTTCTGCAAACACCATTTTGGGAGTTTTCCCATCATTGTTTGGTTGGTCTCTACAATAAGGATGGACAAAATTTTCCACTGCCTGCGCAGTAATTAACTTGCTAAATTTGTCATTAACCGAAAGGAAAGGGAAAAATTGCTGTCTAAATCCTATATCTATTTCATTCCCTATTCCATCTTCTATTTTATTTCATGAGTATATGACACATGCATTAAATATTTTTTAATAAAAATAATTGCTTGAGAATTAGATACACTTGGTATAAATACAAGTTGAAATATGAAATGAAATAGGGAATACATCAGAGGATCCAATGTGGGAAAATTGTTTGACTTATAACTAGGGTCAGTGGAAAATTCAGGAATTTAATGAGTCAAGGACATGGAAATGTAGGACTTAATGATCTGCAAAGATTCATTAAATCAAGACAATGACTGCAGAAAAATTTGAAACTTGTAGGAATTAATTAATCATAAACGGATAATTTTAATCAACATGGCTATTTCTGGACAAACTTATTCCCCAGGAATTTTGTATTTTCCAACAATCATGATCCTGATTTGGCAAAGTTTTCCTTAAGTAGAGTTCTAAATTGCTTCATCAACTAATTAAAGTCCTGAAACGCTAATGACCCTTTGTTATGAGACAAACTTGACAATTTTGCCATAATAGCAACTTTACATTACTGCATTCTAGAGCAAGAATTAATTAATGAAAGTACTAATTTTGTTACCTGGTACCATTGTAATTCATGTTGCATTTGGAGAGCTGCACCAGAAATCTCATTGAGCTTTTCAGAAGGACTTAGTTTTGCGGCCAAATGCAATAGGTTATTCCCATCAGAGTCTCTTACATCTGAATATAAGTGTTTTTGATTGGTTTGAAACTCAGAGATCAGCTTAAAAACATCTATGGAGCGGTTCTTAATAGCCATTTGAAATATAAATTGATTGGAAGGAGTTGAACGATAAATGATAGTAGGAAATTCCCCAACAATCACATCAACAACCTCATGAATCTTTGATTCAGCTGCTGTAACAATGGCATCAAAATAAATAGCTGCAGCATCTGGACAACTTAGAGATTCCATTTCCTTGCACAAACGTTTGACTAGGTCCATAGCTCTTTGATTCACCAATAATTTTTCCTTGAACTTCCTTATTTGAGGAACTGAAATGTAAGCATATGATTGGTAAAATCAAGGTAACATCAGCGTAATTCCTGAGACTTCTTATCATTGATTATTAGTGACATGTATGCTATAACAACTAAAAGACAATACATTATCTTTGCCAATATTTGTGTTGCCATTGAACTACCGAAGAATGCTTTAATTTCATAACTAGGTGTAAGATGCTTATTTGTGATTAGGCAAAATATTGCATTTTTCATCATGCAAAATTGTCCACTTTGAGAATTTGTTTTTTTTTAGTTCAATTTCACTAAAAATTCATGTTTTGGTTGAAATTGATGAGTGACACTTCAAAAATTATGCTAATGTCATCAAATAGAGCTTACCAAATCATCACTTAGGCATACCATGTCATCATTCCGGCATGCCACATCATCAATTCCGACGACCAAGTTATAAATTTTCGATGAAATCGAATTTAATGTAATAATTTTTTAAATATATAAGACTAAATTTGAAATTTAATATTGCAAGATAACTTCTCAAAGTGGGCAAACTTGAATAAAAAAATGCAACTTTCTCATTAAGATTGCATAAGAGGTTCAAATACAAAAAGTAAATGCCTTATTACCTAATCGCTCCATGTATCTCCAAAGAATGGCATGCAAATTTTGGAACACTGCAAGGAAGAAAAACATAGCAATATGGAAAATGCTTAATTGAAACTAACAAAAAATTGGGTATCTGCTATATAATAATTGCTATGAAAGTAATTTCGTAATTATAACTATAAATTATAGCTAAGACTTTTCATAGTAAATATAATTTTTATATTTATAGTCAACAAAAATTATTAATTATCATCACACATAGCATTATATGTTCAAAGCAACAGATTAGTTATGCATTACTTGCATGAAAATTAATATATATAAGAAAAAGAATGATCATTAGCTACGAATTGGTCTTTGTGAGAGTTAGTTACAAGAGTATCAATATCAAACTTGAGTATGACAATTTTGTAGTCAAAACTATGAATTTTTAGTGTCAGTTGTGAATTGACTATAATTAATGCCCTAACTTTTGTAGTGTGTTATGCATTTTTGAGGCAAAACTCATTCTATTTTTAAGAACTAATATTTAGATGATAAAAAAAATTCTACAAATAATATTGTTGTCATTCAATAAGTATAGCAGATTTATACAATTCAAACACTATAATATAACATTTTAATCCTTTCAACATAGGCATATATATATGTGTACATATACACCAATAAATTAAGTGTGATGCATATTTGTTATTATATATAAGATCATTATTATTAGTAAACTTTCTTAAAGCAATTACATACATGCATTGAAAACTTTAAAAAATTTAATATCAATGGCAAATGGTAGAAAGCTTGGCCTTTCGTATGATAATACATTGAAATTAATATTATATTGATGAATAATCATATATATATATACATATTTTCAAAATACTAACTAAACTATCAGATATTGAAATACTTTCTATATTTTATATGTAATTTAATTATCATCTAAATGTGCATTATATTATAAATAGTAGATATATATATATATATATATATCATTAATCCTATTGATTTTAGTATTGAATATAATAAGAGGGAACAGAAATTCTTTCCTCCTCTTGGTTGGAAATCATCAGAAGCCATCCTCTCGATGTCACGGGACATCGAAAACTGAGGTCTCAATGCTTTCTCCGCGGGGATGCCTTCAAGACCATATGAAGAATTAAGTGTTGCAAAAAAATTCATTATGCTTGTCATGGAATTTAATAATGCAAGAAAAGATATAATTGTGTTATATATTTAAATTAACATTGATTATTAATTCAAAAAAATGGGAAGAGAAATTAAAAGCACACTCTCAGCCACTACATGGTGTATAAAAACAGTTGGGTATTCTTTTTTTTCTTTTTTTCTTTATATATATATATTTGTTGTGTGTATATGATGAGATCTTACAATAGTAGATGAAACGTTGCCAGAGATTGAAGTGTCTGCGACTGAAAAAGATAGACTTCTTGCCGGCTATCTTTTTCAAAATGGAAGTACCATCCGGAAGTTTGAATTTGGCCAGATCGGGGTTTTTGACCACCAAATCTAATGCAATATCTGCTATGATGTGTTAATTAATTAATGTCAGCCATCGTTGAATATATATATGCATAGAAGAATTGAAAGCTAATTAGACAAATGTTCCTTCTCTCTCTCTTTCTCACACACACACACACATATATCAATAACTAATAATTAAAGAGAGAGTTACATATATAATTAAAAAGTCTACCCACCGATGAATTCAGCATCGATTATGTACGTGAAGAGTCGGAGTCCATTTGGGCTAGCACCATAAGGATTTGTCAAGTAGCCGAATTCAGATGAATACTTGTCGGTCGCTGAAAGCAAGTACTCGAGCGTTTGTTTGTGGGAAAATTGAGCCGCAATATGGGCGGGATAATTAACGAAGTTGTTGGGAATGTAGAGTGAGATGGGCATTTTTTCAACTATAATATTTGCTGCTTCTGTGTTGCCGATGGCTGCCGCCATGCCTAAAAGAGTGGTCCCAAAATTATCGAACAGGTTCTCCAGTTCAACGTCACGATCGACCAGTTCCACCAGCTCTTTAATAATACGAGACCCTTTTCCTTTTCCTTTCCCAGTGGCTACCTGGAGTGCAGTCATGATGGTATCGATCTTGGCACGTGATTTGCTTGGATTGCTTTGATGATCACCTTTGATGGCAAGTTTAACTGCCGCCCAGTCCTCCTCGAGTATAGCTTTGTATAGTGGCAAGTAATCATTCGAATCCTTTTGCTGGAGCTTTTTTCCTATGTGTAAAGGTTGGACTACTGCAGATAGAGAGGAAATTAACAGTGTTAGCACGCACTTTAATAAGCAAACAAGTTAAACCGTACTAGGTTGACAAATGCAACATTGATGATTCTCTATTTCAAATTTTATGTTTCACCTCTTATTTCATTTATTGATATACGATATGTATGCTAAATATTTCTTTAAAAAAAGTAATTGATTGAGAATCAGATACATTTGACATATATATTATATTAGAATAAACGATGGAATAGAAAATAAAATAGAGAATCTAAAATGATTGGAAAGAGAAACAACTTCGTACCCGGGCTTGATAGCCTGCGGAACCTGCTTTTAAGCTCTAACCAAACTTCTTTGGAAGTCTTAAGCTTCAGTAGATCGGACTTGATAATATTGTCATTGATTGAGCCCAAAATCCAGCCCCTAACAAGCTGATCAGTTCTCCGGAGCATGTCCCCTTGGTTGTTGGTATGAGGCTGAGTTTTTCCGACAACGAGATCCGCCAATTTTTGACTCTCAAGCAAACAAAGCATCTGTTCGTTCCAGGTTGGATAGTTGGAGTCTATCTCGGAAAACCAGAGCTTTGTCGGCACGAAGTTTGCCACATTAATTGTTGACTGCAAGGTCAACAGATATTGGTCTTCTTTTGCGGATTCCATCAATCCAGCTGCACAGCTGCTGCACTAGCTAGACAGCAAGCTAGTCAAGTATTTGTATTTGAGGAAATTATTAATAATTAGTTAGGACTAATGAAATCTTGAAAGCCCACAACAATTCATAGACTATTATTGCCTGAATATATATATATACACATACACACACTCACACACATAAATGTAGCTAGCTATTCTGAGAATGAAGTGAAAATCAAGTAAAGTAGCTTGTGGGCCAGAGAGATGCATATTAGTACATAAAATGATAGTATTGATGACAGAGATATTTATTCAAAGCATTGATTATGTAAAAGAAGTATATTACTTACTTAGAATAGAAGGTAGGAATTCATGAACAAGAAACGAGCGCGCGGCACGACTTACACGATGGGCAGTACTTGCATCCTTACCTTGCAATCTTAATTACAAAATGTTTCTAAAGAATCCTGCATGCATTACAGAAAATGACTAGAATTTGTCTTCGTGTATAAAAATGTATTTCTTCAAATAAATATAGGGAGGAGGATATATATTTTCATCTTCTAATAATATCTTCTAAAATTTTTGGGAGGGAGGTGTGTGTATAAAGCCAACCATTAATAGTGGTTTAAATTTTCTATTTCAATTTATATTTCATCATCTATACCATTTCATTAAATATATGGCATGTGCATTAAATATTTTCTTATATGATAATTACTTGAAAATTAGATACACAATAGGTAGCATGAAAATAGGTTAGGCCGGGCTAGGCTTTGACTTAAATAGGCCATGTCTGTTATGCAAATGATGAGTTTGAATCTAACATATTATCTACAACAGGCTTTTTTTATTTTTAAATGTCAAACCTAATTTTTTTAATAAACTCTAAAGCCTTAACATGGCGTGAAAGTCTATCTAAAAATCTATTTTCTATTAAGGCTTCAATAAAATCTGACCACATAAATTTAAATTTTTAATATGTTCGAACTTGTAATAGACCTTGGTAAGAAATAATCAAAATAATAAATGACAAATGCTTATGCAAATTCAAATCTAAGTATAAAATAATATATTTTTAACAAAAAGCAATACTACATAACATAACAGATTCCATAAAAGACTAATTATAGAAATCAAACACAATGAGTTATTTAATATTATATCATTATTATTGTACTTTTATATAAAGAATGATAAATGGGATAGCCCATTGGGCTTTGCAAGCTTTTAAAAAAGCCTAAGTCTATCCTATTTAGTTCAAAAAGCTATTTTTTAAGCCTTGATGGGACCTTTTTATTAGGTATGCTAGGCCTCGGTAAGCTATAAGTAGGCTAGGCAATAGGCCCTTGACAAGTAGCTTGGCATATTCTTATCACTAACAATAGGGATGGTAATGGGGCCGGTCAAAACCTAAACCTAAACCTAAACTTAACCTGTCCCTAATGAGATGGGTTTGGATGGTTTAACGAGGTATGGGTTAGGATATGGGGCATAATTTTTGTAAAGTATTGCGGCGGGATATATATATATATATATGTATGGTTTACCTAACCCGCTCCAAACATGCCCTCACATAAATTATACATATAATAATAAATAATTATATATAATTTATTTTATATTTTTCAGAATAAGAATAATCTGGATATTATACTAGTTATTACTTTAATTCAACTCTTATCTCCTATTTTGCTTTTAAAATTTTATCTTGCTTGCATAAATTTTTCATTTTTTATTTAAAATTTAAATTTTAATTGATGTAAGGTGGTTTTGATTTGATACTTTTATTGACTGATTTTGATTTTTTTTAATTTTTTTGGGTTGGCAGATTAAATACCACGAACCCAACGAGACAAGGTGGGGTGGGGTGAGGCAGGATAAGGTTTAGCAGGGCGGGATATGAGTTGAGTCAAACATATCCCATTACTATCCCTAATACATGCGGCACATGCACATCAAGATGGAATAGACCATAAAATAAAAAATAAAATAAAAATTTAGAGTGTCCTAATAGGAGATGCATGTATGTACAGACAAATATATATTCCTTTTCTATGACAAGTGAGTATAGTAAGAAATTTCATCCATATGTTTTTACAAGTGGAAGTGTCAATGTGATACACTTAAATATTTGAAGTCAAAATTTATTGAAATAAAACCGGTTTAAGAATAAAAAAAATCTTTTGGCACAGCACATGTAACACGAGTTGGCGCGTATTTAATACACCACAACGAGAGAAAAAGACAAGCTATTATTTAATTTTGCATCACAGAATCTTGTTTTTAAAATGCTTTTCTAAAGCAAGGAATTGTTTGACGTGGGGATATGGTGCTGCAATATATTTTATGAGACAACAAAAGCTAACATGTTAATATTAATTTACTTGAAGATCGACTCATTATGTATAACTGACCTTTACATCTATTATTGTAATTAGAGTATACTACATATGAGAAGGCATACTTATCAAAACATCTTATAGATGTTCGTTTGAAAGGAGATAATTTATAAATTTTGAATATAAGATGCTAATTACTTAATTAATTTAATTTTTCGGATCTAGTAACTCCCTTGTTGCTACCACACAAATTAGAAGATTAATTGCGACCACTAACAACTTAAAAGTGGTTAATTGTAAAGCTGTCATGATGTTGAAACTTAGAAAAAATTCACTACAACAAATAAGTTTTTTAGTGACAACCTCTATTGCCACAAAACATTGAAATCTTGTCACTAATTAAATTTAGTGCCAACAAATTTTGGTCACAATGTTGTCACTATACCTATGTCACTAAATCTCCATGGTAAATGAAAGAGTTTTGTCACATTAAGCTCTTAAGTTTAATGACAACACTCAAGTTGTCACTAACTCACATCTAATTAGTGACAAGAAATAAGTTCTTGTCACAAAACATGTTATATTTAGCGACAAGAAATAAGTTGTCACAAAAAGTACTATATTTGGTGACAAAAATTCTTGTTGCCACTTTTTTCTTCTTTGCTATACCTTAATCCCAAACTTTATCCTGCATTATTATC
>JACGDI010005714.1:247232-281596 GCA_014898725.1 Jacaranda copaia
CTAAATTCTAATTGAGCCAAAATAAAAAAAGGAAAATTGGACTTGACAATTCATTTTGTGTATAATATTGATCAAATATTCTTCACATGGATGGAAACTGAGAGCCCACAGTGAACTTGTCAAATACTTGAACTTTGAAGTGATTTCAGATACATGAATTTTGTTTAATTTAGAATTAAACATTCGCCTGGTCAAATTAGATTTTTCAACCCTATTTTTTAGTATTTGACTTTGTGAAATGTCAACTTTTTAAAAATCAGTGAAAAAGATCCAAATCGCTTTCATTCTGCAACCTCTTAAAAGTTAATGAAAAGAAATCTATCCCTTTCATTCTCCTCATGTAGTCACTTTTCACGTCCTTTGAGTGGAATATATGAGATGAAATAAACAAAGATAGAAAAAAAAATGTCAAACCCCCCACCCCAAAAGGAAAAAAAATGAAAAAGAATAAAGCAAACTTCAATATAAATTTTATTCAATTCATGTTAAAGGCTGTTTGAGCTTATAAACATTTAAAGATATTTTATAAGATGTTGTAAAGTATTTCATAAAACAAAAATACTTATTGAATTGTGATAATAGTGTTGATAATGATCATGCAAGTGAGTTATAATTTGATCAAATAATTGATATACTATACATACTATTATTTGCAATTAGCTGATGTTATTGTGATATGTGTCTTAATTAGGCTTACAAGTATCTAGTGATCCTTGTGTAGTTCTCTTTTAAAAATAAAAGGATAATTCGTATATTTTCTAACTATTTTGCTTCAAATCTCTTGAGTTCATAATGAATTGGACAAGGATTGACTTGATTATGCGAAATAGAAGCCTCTATTTGATGAGAACAAGGGTGGTGCTACTTCAAATAAAATTTTCCATGATGAACTTAGAGAAAAATTACAAAATTTTTAAAAAAAATGAGCGATGAAGTTTAGAAATGACTCCTTTAATCTTCTTCCAATAGAGACTTAATGCCATACTAAAATTAACGCAAAGGGTCCAAATGTTACGAGGATAGTTTATAACCAACAATGATGCAATAAGGAGAAAAGAAATGTAATAATATGTTTTTTTTTAAAAAAATTATATATTTATGTATTCTTATATAATCAATTTTTTAATTTTCTATATGCATATCATTACAATTTATAGGTCATGTAATCCAAAGGACCATGTTCAAGGTTGATCAATTTGGGTCCAGCGGCTTGTAGCTCAAGTGGTATCCATTTATCCTATTATGTCAAAGTCTTGTATTCCACTCGAAACAGGTATATTGTGCACCTTATGTACATTGTTTATAGTTTATACTTTGATTTATGTGATTTGAAAATAAAAAATAAATATTAATTTGTTGAAAGGATAATTATTCGTCATTTGTAATGCTCTCTATTAAAAAAAAAAAAAGGAGAAAAAAGTTGATCAATTTGGCTAAATCTTCAAAAAATTACTTTTACAAAACAATGTATACTTTTCTAGTGAAATATAAATTATTCTAGAATTATTCTTGTTTCATGGACTTTTTTATTGTTGGGTGTTTGCTTAACATGGAAGAATATTTGTCTGAAAATTGGAAACACTTATCAATAAAATGTCCAAATCCAACCATTATTAACTAAACATAATCAAAGAGATTATACCAAAACATGGAACTCCATTTCTTTTAATCTTATTAATAAAATTAAGGATATTCGAATATGCTAAAATGGAAATTTGCTTTATTATAGCAAACTCAGTTTAGCTTATAATATTTTTTTTTTTGAAAAGACATAATGCGATGAATTAATAACTATTAATAATTTCTGTCTTTGTTACTAATATTGCTGACAGTGTTAGGCTTAATTTGGGAGATTATTCGATCCTGACGATATTAATTAATAATTAGTGAGAATATATATAGATGAGTTTAATTAGTAAAGGAGGAAGTGCGAATATTTTTATCATGCACACAGGCACGTAACATTGCTATTTTTGTGCTCAAGAGGTGAGATGATTCTAGAGACAATTAAAATAATTGTTTGGATGATTTATGTGAAAATGTATATTAGAATAGGTATAGGGTTGAAATTTATTTAATTTATAATTTTTATGTATAAAAAGCGTGTTATAGTAATTTGTGGATGTTTTATGTCAAATTAATTAATTTTGACAGATGTAATATAGGATAGTTAGATAGGTTTAAAAATAAAAATGAGTAATACTTCTAGTAATAAAAGTGCTTAAATAACAAATGTATTTTCAGTAGTGAAAACATGGAAAGCAAAACAATGCTTTTTGGGAAGCCATCCAAATGGGCTCTAAGGGCCCTTTTGTTGTTATTTTCTAGAGTTATTTTTATTTTTTAGTGAAAATGCGTAGTGAAAAATTAATTAGAATAGTTGTTGTAGAAAAATAGAGTTGTATTTGGATATATTGTAGAAAATTACATGTTTATATAGATGTAAAAATGAGATATATTTGAATATTAGGTATTTTTATATTAAAAGGAATAAAATTTTTGAATTTAAATTTAAATTGATGATGTGATGTGTATTTATTTGAAAAAATAACATAAAATAATATTTTTGTGGTGAATGATAGTTGAAAAATAGTGGGAAGATAAAAAAATAGACATAAGTAATAATAGGGGGGAAATAAATATAAAAATGGAGAGAGAATGGAAAAAGAAATGTTTTGAGAATGAAAATGTATGAGAAAATGGTATAAAATTTGATAATTTTCTATTTTCATTTTGAGGAGAAAATAAAAATAGCTTTAGAAAATGAAAACGAATGGGCCCTAAGTTTCTGGTTGATGATCAAGTTAATCTAAGTGGTGGTGTTGAGATATGCACAACTCAAGTTTAAAGATCTTGAACGTACTAAAATAGTTAGGGTTTGTTCAGAAAAAATCCTCCGATGTTCAAATTACTATCTGAAAATTAGATATTGAAATATCGAAAAAAAATATGAAATACAGTGAAATGATTATGAATTTATAAATATTCCATGACAGAAATACTTATAAATAACCATTACTCTATAAACATAAATAATAGAAATATAGAAAAAACTCAATATTCAATTTTGGATTAACTATCCAATCAAAAGATGTGGATCATTAAAGCATACACAATAATAGTTTAACCTTTGTACTTGAGCTTTTAATAATTTGTACTACTTTAATTCCCTTCCCCAAAGTCTAATCGGGGATATTATTGGCGTATAAATTAATTTTATTGAAAAATAAGGGGTAAAACTAACATATTTTAGACTCCACCAAATATGAAATACATTATGCCTTCTATTTTCTCTTTGCCCCCTTAACTCTTTCGATTTTACTTAAACACTTGTGAGCACAATTAAAGACTAAGGAATAAGAAATGCCATTTTATTCATATTTATTTCTCATTGGAAATTAATAAAAAATTCTAATTAGTAAATAGTTAATAGAAAAACCATTTCACAAAATATAAGTGTATTTTCATACATGCAAGAGAAAAAAATTTAACGCGAAAGCAAATTTATATGGGCAAAGTGCTCAAAGTTTTATACTCGTAATTAGAGAGTATTTTGTGGCTAGTTATATAATTATTTTTAAAATATTTGGATAAAATATTTGAGATTTATAAAATATTTTAGAGTGTTTTGTAATAAATTTCACCTCGGAGTTTATAAGCTTTGAGAATAATAAGTCAATTGTAGAATACGCAACATATTATTGGCCTAATAATTATTAAAGTCCATAAAATTAAATTAGCATTAAAAATTGGTGAGGAATTATTCTAAGAGTATGGAACCTACCATATAGAGTCATATCTTTTTTTTCATCTCCTATAAAGACTTCCCTCTGTTCAATTTAGAAATATAATAAATTTATGAAATAAAAGAATCTTAAATATCTTTTTATTCGGAATAAATTCTTTTGATTCATATCAAAGAAGAGAACTTATTTTTTATTTTGTATACTATTTTAATTGTTAATTTACATTAATAGCTTATATGCTTCCTAAAAAAAGTCCTGAAAAACTCACTACACTTATTTATTCAAATAAATTAAGAGTTTATACTTAAAATAAGATTCAACTTTTCATAATTTTGAAATTCATTTTATAAATTTTTTCAGCTTGTATAATATTTAAAATAAATATTAACATTCTCTATTTTATCTTTCCATAAATATATATATATATATATATATATATATCAATATCAAATGCATGAGTAGAAAATGAATTAAGATGTTTTGATAATTCAACAATCTAACTCGATTCAAAATTAAATATTTTTATAATTTGAATTTTAAACTTCGTTTATAATTTATAAGCTCCATAACATCTAATCCGAACTCAAAATCATTTACATAATTTTTAATTTAAAAATTTTTAAAAATTTAATTCCAACTCAACCCACACCCCCTCCCCCAACCCCCCAAATGGGGGAGGAGGGGGACTTGGAGTTCCAATTTGTTCCTAAAATAATATGGGTAGATAGAACTAACAATTGCAAGTAATTCGAAGACCAAAAACCCAAACGTGCAGGCCGGTCTAGAATATTCTAAACACCCCGCAACAACCAATTATAAATATTATTGCAATCTGATTCATAGGTTTTTCTTTCCAAATTTTTATGTTACTATAATCTAACATATCATTCTTGTCTCTTAAACATTGTTAGCGTGCCATATGTTTATTTCTTGCATTATGAAACCCTCCTAATACCTTGATCATTAATTTAATCAAGATCGTGCATTAGCCGGCTTGATCGTCGAATTTTAGCAATAAATTTTTTTATATTTTTAATATAAAAGTAGATACGTGGACCGTATTTAAACCAATCCAACTTAGATAGACTAATGGTAAAATTGAGGTTTAGGATATATAAAAAATTTAAGTCGCATTAAATTTTATATGTTTTTTCTTAAAATAAAAAAATAACCCTTATTGTACCAGTCTTTATCATGAATAGTTAGTCAAATATAGTGATATTCTAAGTAGGTAGCACAATTAGGGAATTAAAATGCAAATAAAAAGAAATATTTCGACACATTTAATATTATTTTTTTATTAAATAATTATTTATTATTCATATGAATAATAATTGGGAAAATAAAATGCAAATAACTGTTTTATGCATTTATTATTATTATTTGAAGGGCAATTGTCTATATGGAAATAGTCCATATTGCCCCTATTAATGCTAAGAATAGAAAGTTACCCCATATGCAAAATGACAATTTAAACATATTATGGCTGAAAAATAAAATATGAAGGTGGATGAATTTTCTTTTTTCAAAATTAAGCTTGAATTCAATCAATTTAATAAATATTAGCATTAGATCGAACTCTTCTTTAATATTATAACTATGAATAATTATCAAATTACATAAAATGAGAAAAGAATGAGATTTATTATCAAATGTATAATTAATTGCATTTCGACCTAATTATTATAATCCGTTTCTTAAAAGAATATAATTCAAATCAAAATACTTAATAGTATTAGTGACACATCTATATAGAATTTCTATCCCGCGCACATGCAATGAGATCATGATCATGTTATTCCCTTTTACTTCATAAAAAAAAAAGTACTTAAATTAAAATATTTGATAGCATGACGATACATTTAGATAGAACTTCTATCTCGAGCACATGTGAAGGAGTCATAGACAACCAAATGAAAGTTCGTTTCATAAAATAATTTGATTCATGCACATTACTCTTCTTGAATATAATTCATACTCTTGACAAAATTGATTTGATTCTGCCTAACTCGATCAAAATTAAAATATCAAGATTTTGCTAGATAATCATACCTATTTATTTTATGAGATTTATGAGTCCCATGAATGTCACAACTTAATAGTCATGATATCAATATTATATATTGACAATAATTGATCGATTGTTGTTATAGCCTAATTAAAATACATTATGAGAGAGTTTTCAACAATTTATTGAAAATATTTTCAATTTTTAATTGAAACTAGACCGCTCCAAAATATTTTTAGTAGTTCTTTCTACTTTTTATTCTTTACAACTAAATAAAAAGAAATGCTAAAAGTAATTTTGAAGTAGCTTCTAAGTTCTAAGCTTTATGGTATCTTTCATAAATATGTGAAAGTTGCTTTGAAACCATATTTGTTCTTACAAAACTCTAATTTTGTTTTGCATGTTTTCTAGGATGTTCAAACCAATCCACCCACCCAGAAAAAAACAAAAAAAAAGAAAGAAAGAAAGCAAAGCGCTGACTTTGTCCCCACTGTTGCAACTGGAGAAATACTACCAAATATAATAGTGTGTTTCCTAAGACAATTCAAATGCAATAAATTATCCAAAAATATCTCATCTCAGCACCCCCTTTTTCATTCCTCTGAAAAATTAGGTAGTGTTTGGTTATGTTATTTGTTTGATTTTATTATGTATTTTGAGAGAATAAATTATTAGAGAATGTAAAAATTATTTTTTGATATGTTTGTTTATGTTTTGGAAAAAATATTTTTTATTGTAATAATTAAATTAATACTTTTTTATTGAGTTTTTTGAGTGAAAATGGAATTGAGTTATTTTTTTAAAGTTAGAATAATAATAAAATATAATGTAATATATATATTGAAAAATGTGTATTTTTGAAGAAAAATGGAGATATTTTTCATTATGTTTTCCAAAAATAATGTTGTTATGAGGAAATATAACCAAACAAAGCCTTAATTATTACAGATCCATATTTATATCTCTCGTATTTCTGACAACTATGCATGCATATAAAAAAATGTAAAAGTACATTTTTATACCTTACTAATAAAAAGAACCTACTAATTTAATATTTACAATAGAAAATATTTAACCCAAAACAAATCAAACAAATGTAATATTTAGCTATGTTTCCCTGCAACAATACTGTTTTAAGAGATTACAACTAAACATATACCTATTTTGGCTCCAAAATACTAAAATAGGTCTTCCTCAAAATGTCCTCTTGAGTCTTTCATTATTTCCTAAAACCCCTCATTTTTTCATATACATACATACACATATATATCTCATATATATGTTATTATTATTGATAAAATAAAAAATATTACTAAATTTTATTTTCATCACAAACATCCAACAAATATTGAATTCAATATATATCTCATATATATTGATTTGACTATTTCAGTGAAAAAATATCTTATTGCAAAACACAAACAAATATACAAAGACTTTACAAAATATTTTTTAAAATGTAAACAAAAATTCATCACATTTTCTAACATCAATTTCACTTTAAAAATTCATTTCTCTAAAACATATAATAGAATTATTGATGAAACATGACCAAATACTCTCAAAATATTTGTTTTAAAAATAATCTCGAACGACACCTTTTAACAATCTCCAACTCAACTTATTAAAATACATATCTTCAAAATATTTTCCTCAAAACAACCTAGCAATATGAAATAATTTTAGTACTATTAACTTATTAACTTTATACTATCATAATT
Organism: Jacaranda copaia; assembly: GCA_014898725.1. Taxonomy (NCBI): domain Eukaryota; kingdom Viridiplantae; phylum Streptophyta; class Magnoliopsida; order Lamiales; family Bignoniaceae; genus Jacaranda; species Jacaranda copaia. Next base: position 254,708 of record JACGDI010005714.1, read on the forward strand.
GTAGTGCTTACTTACATATAGGGCTGTTAATGGGTCGGATTCGGATTGAATCATACTGAATTCAAGTTCGAATCCAAAAGTAATATACTATATCCAAATTCGATTCAAAATTCATTGAATTTGTAATTGGTATAATCATATCTGGATCCAAATAAAAGTCAAATATCCAAAAAAATTCAAATATGAATACTTCAAAAATTATCATATATTTATTATTTTTCTCAAAATTTAGTAGAATCTAAATTCAAACAGTTATCCTTAAAAAAAATACACAACAGATTAATAAATAAATTTTCAAGTCTATTGATTACTTAAAAGCAACAATAGAATTTAATTCAATCACATTTATTTACCAGATCATTACATTTTAGGTTTCATTGCCGATAATAATACTTATTTGACATTATAAATACATAGTTATACATAATTCTTAATCAATTAACTACAGACTTAAAGTTTTATAAGAAAAAAAACTCATTTTGATCAAATTGAAATTTGCATTGCATTCTTGCCATATCATGGCATTCAGCTCTTGCTCATTAGTTTTTCCACATCATTTTTTGTTATAAAAAAAAATAATTGACATAATTATGGTGTAAATAAGTTCAAAAATTTAACGATTTATATGAAAAACACATGACTTCGTTCATCCAAATATCTACTTTCACATTATTATAGGATTATGTGTATATATATGTATAATACTAAATATATTCGGATTCGAATTATTAATGAATTGGATCGAGTCATGTCCATATTCACTCCATTTATTTTGAATTTTGAATTTTTTTAATCAGATCATATCCGTCGAATCTTTTATCGATCAAAAATTTTAAATAATCAAATTAAATTTGAATCGAGTACGGATTAAAATTTGCTTTATTAATAGCCCTACTTACATCCATGCATACAATTTTTTTTTTCTTTTTCATTTTATATGTACTGATATTTAAGAAAATTGTTTTAAAGAAATGAAGTAAAATTTATTTATTTGTTCATGGAGGCCAGCTGTCCGTGTATGGCGATTCCACGCGTGTTTGAACCGCGAACGTCGCCGGAATCATGGTGTTGGCCCCCCACGCAAACTTGACCACACCCCAACACACTCTTGAAGGTATCTTTGATTCCCAATCCTCTTTTGTATATTCATTCATATTTATGAAAGGGACTGATTTCGGCGGGAAACACCATGATTCGTGATCAGTGCAGTTGGAGGACATTTCCCTTAAATTAATTAATATATATGATTTTTTCGAGTCTAAGGAATGATTGATGAGCTCCGATCGAAAATTTGGAGAAATTTGTAGGATTTGATGTTACTTCTTCTATGGCATTGATTATTGGGCCTTGCTAGAACTCAACTGGTGTTCGTTTGATTTTACTAGTTTTGTGATTTGGTTACTTGGATTTGAGAATGGAACAAGTTAGTGAGTCTTGATTTGGTTTGTGATTTTCTTGCGTTCTATCATAGATTTTTTGTTAATTGGTGGTGGATTGATAATGTTAGCCTTACATAGACTTGAAGGAACGACTCTCATACGAGCTCCTCCCCTAGCTATGTCGTCGAAACGTAGAATCTTGATGCCATAACTTTAGTTTGCTTAAAGTTTTGTTTGGTTCAGGAATTTTGATGAGAAAGGATAATGCTGGGTAACCAAAAATAAAACCGAAGAAAATCAGAACTTCAAAATTATTTTGTTGTCCAATGAAAACAAAGAGAAAATAGAACAAGAGAAATGAGAATTGAGAGGGGTGGAAATAATTCTTTGGCTAAACTATTTTCTTGTTTTCTGTATGAGTTATCTCCAATTAAACAATATTTTCCTTCTAGTTCTCTCTGTCAGGCGTAGTGTGACCAAAACAAAGATAAAATATTGTACAAAACTTTTAGAAGTTTGAGTTGGTGAAAATGTGGATAGGAGAATGTATAACTAGATATTTTAATGGCACGATGTAGAACCTGATATATAAAAAAAGGTAATAACTAGAACATTACTTCATTTCATTAGTGTATTGATACTACCAATAATGGCGCATATTATATGCAAGTATTTCCCATTTACGCGTGCTTTCGACGTACTTTTTCAAAAAATAGTACTTTCAATTCTTGCTTTGTTGGCTATAGATTTGGAAGATCTTATGATGTCATTAGCTCTCTCTCTTTCTCATAATCACAGTTTATAGATTTTAATGATTATACCAATGATTGTGATCGTGCCGGTGTCTCACAGCCTGTTTAACTAAATAGACATTTTAGTCATGCGACGTCTTGTTATTGACCAGTCGTGCTGGAATGAATGCTGGCCACAAGAGTAAGATTCTTCTGTTAATCCATGTATGTGATCTAATTCATCTAAATGCAGAGTTTGAAACAAGTGTACTGTTGATGAACTGGTTATTGGCCAAATTCTATTGCAATTCCCGTTCTGGACCTTTTTTCCTTTTTTCGACTAGGAGCATGGGAACACAAACCAAACTGGAAGAGATTATGTCTGCTGGGCTGTTCAAGATAGTTTTAAGAATATCAGACTCACCCCCACGATCACCTTTTCACCTAGAATATGTCATTTTTGTTCAATTAATTTAGACAATGTTTAATGTTCTGAAAAGGACCCCCACGTTGTCTAGATTGCCAGGTGTGATTCCTTATCCTCCCTTCTCCAAATCTGAATCAATGTTTTTCAATTGAAGATCTTGATATTTGACACTAACTGCTGGCAGTTAATCCTGTATGGTTGATCAAATGATTGGGATAATGGATGATAAACTATTGTCATATTCATAATGGTTTCTGTTAATGTGTTTTCTTAAGGTGTGAAAGGCTACATTATTTTGCCCATTATTGCCTAAACTCAGTCTTCTCTGAGTTGTATTGGCCCCAGTGTGTGTTCTTATTATTTGATTAAGAGATCCGGGACCCTCTTACATATAAATATTATAACTGTATTAAGATAAAAAAAAAAAGGCTTTCTGTACATTGTTATTTTATAATAGCTAAGAGTATAAATATGTCATCTCCATTCCTCAACATTTCCAAGCATCAGGCAAGTTGAGCTTTCGAGCTTCTCTTTGATATTTAAAACCAAAAGAACCCCACTTTACACTTCTAACTCCTACAAGAAGAACATGGAAGCTGTAGGAACAATTTCTGAAGGAGAATGGAACTCATTCAACGGAATGTGCTCTGAGGAGGCTGATTTCATGGCACAATTGTTTGGTAACTGTTCACTTCCCCATGAGGTACCGGCCAGCTCTAACTTTGCACTATCATCTCCTTTCTGGCCTGCTCATGAATCAAACATGAACTTTTCTGGCATTGGTGAAAGTGTAATGTACTTATCAGAGGAAGCTAATACTAGTATGTGTTCTTTTTCACAAGGGAGTAGTTATAGTGGAGGCAGTAGCATTCTTTTTCCCTCTTCGAATCATGAAAGCTTCTATTTGACTAATAGCAATTTGATGACAATGGATTACTGTATGATGGATGGTAAGAGCAGCAGCTCTCAAGTTCCTTTACTTGCTAATAGTGTAATGGAAGGGGATGACTTCCTAAGCCAGGATGTCAGCAATAATAGTATGGAATTTGATGAGAAGAGTTTTCAGCTTGGAAGGGAGCAGGAAAAAACAATTCTAGGACCGTTGAAAGAAGATAAAGCCAGCAGCCCATCAGAGATATCCAAGAAAAGACCGTTGATCCCCGGAGAAGTAAGTACAAAAAGATTCTTGTCCTGTCATCTTTTTAGCATTTTGCCAAGTGAAATTGGGATAAATTTTTGTGGTTTCTTATTTTCTTTTTATGTGCAATGCAGTCCCCAAGAGGCAAGAGAAGCATGAAACTCAGAATGTGTGCAAAGGTTGATGACAATGAAGAAGATAACAACAACAATAAAAACACTAATGTAGTGCTTCACAAGCAGAGCTCAAGCAGCTGCTGCTCAGAAGATGATTCCTATGTTTCACATGAAATCAATGGAGTGACTTCGAGTTCAAACTCAAAAGGAAACGGAAAGACACGAGCTAGTAGGGGTTCAGCAACTGATCCACAGAGCGTCTATGCCAGGGTAATTATCTCCGGATTGTTTTTATTTATTTATTTATGCACAGGCACACTAGGTGTCCATTAAGGTTCAAACCCCTACCTCACACCTTATGTCTGAGACTTATGCCAATGGAACAAAAGCGCTTGACTCCTGATTCTTCCAATGTGCAGTATTTAGATTGTCAACACATTTTATGTCTAAACTTATGATTTTCTGTTAACAACCTTGTAGAAACGAAGAGAAAGAATAAACGAGAGATTGAGAATCCTGCAGAACCTTGTCCCAAATGGAACTAAGGTAATGATTGCTGAAAAGAACTGCATTAATGAGATGTTCTAATTCCTTTCGAAGGGGATTTTGAAAACCAGTCCCTTTGCTGTTACAGGTTGACATCAGCACAATGCTTGAAGAGGCTGTCCAGTATGTAAAGTTCTTGCAGCTTCAGATTAAGGTAAGAAATGTTAACGCTTTCGTTCAGTTTCTTTCATACATCATTAATTCAATTTGTGGGATTCCATTTGTTGATGTCGGCTTTTTGATCGTGCATGCAGCTTTTGAGCTCTGACGACCTGTGGATGTATGCTCCTATTGCCTATAATGGCATGGACATTGGACTTGATTTAAAAATTTCCACTCCAAGACCACAATCCTGATGAGTGCCGTCGAATTGGGTATATACCTAGTTGAGTTATGAATCATCTGACGAGAATATGATATGTCATATAGTGAAGTGTTGGCTTCATTATATATGAATTAGTGGTTCATAACCCAATTGAAATATACTCAAATAGGTGGCGTGAGATGAGCCATGATGAAGATAACAGCTTGGTGGTGCTGGATTTTCTGTGAATAAATACCACATAAACACATGGATTACCATTCTTAAAAAGAAAAAATATGAACACTTAACTAAATCAAAGGCATTATCCCTTTGATGAGGAGGACTAATCATTCTTGTTCATTGATTAAATTTAATAAGCTTCTCATTGGGTGTTATGGACCTAATGAACATTGTCTTCCGTAATTTCTGCAATTTCATGGCAATAGACTAAGCTTTAATTATAGAAAATGCTGAGTTGAATTAATATCATTGTTGGTATGTGAAATCATAAATTTTGCAAACTTATTTTACAGCTTTCAACTAAGCAATAGATCCAACACAATCGACAGATAATTCGATGTTTATAGTAGATTTAATTTTGCAATAAAAGATATTTGTCTCAAACAAGTTTGAATCATAACTTGTTCTTATTGATATAATACATAGCAATGGTTGTTACATGTCTTGATTATTATATTATTATATGCATGTTGCTCTCTTTTTTGTATTTTTTTTAACATCACTTTGGTCCGTACTTATCTAAATTTACTAATTATAAAATTTCTTAAGATCTACTAAAAGTGAAATATTTAGAAGGTCTTGAACCTACTGCTATTTCATCCCACCAAACACATGTTGACCTTAATTGTTGAAAATCATTAAATTTGATTAATATTGAAATAGTCATGAAATAAAATATTTGAATATGAGGATTGATTATAAGAACAATTCCATTTATACATGAAATTTCATTTTTATAAGATTACAAGGGAAATTGCCCATCCTAAGTTATGGATGGCATAAAGTGCTTTAAATGAAAATAGTTTTTGCTACCTTCATGGTTTGAAACGTTTTTTGGCCTTTCTTATTCTAGCTTTGATTTTACTTGAGGGCAAATTTGGTAGTAAGACATGTCTTACTCTTGAGTTTTTCTTTTCTTTTTTCAACTGAAACAATTTAAAAAGTTAAAAAGGATAAAATGAATGCAATGAAAAACAGAGAAGAGACTCAAAACATGAAATTTAACATGGCATTATATCCAAATAAGAAAATAATTACTATGTAATTTTGTATTTCAAATTTTCATTTTATAAGGCTATCGTCTCTAAATCTATACAAACTCAAGCCATGAACCTTTTTGGTAAATAGATTAAAATTATCATTATCAAAATAATTTAAACTGTCCCTATAACACAAAGTGAACATTTTTTTTCCACCTGACATTGAGCTTTTTCATTGATTGGTAGAGATATCAGCAAATCCATCATATTATTTTTAACACAAAAAAAGGACATAAAATAGGCTCCATATCCACATCCATTATTTAAGATACCGACTCAAGAGCACTACCAAAGTGTTTCAAAGAAAGAATTATCCTGATAAATCAGCAGTAGATCATTTCAGACCTCCCAAAGTTCCATCAAAATTTCATACCACTATTCAAATAAATTTATATCCAACAATATTATAGAATGAAGTAATGCCATCACCACATCTAAGCCAATACTTCACAAACCCATTTGAATAGTACCCAAATAGTGCATGTCATGACTCACCACATTTAATACAATGCTTCACAACCCCATTTGAATACTACCCAAATAGTGCACCTCATGAAGAAACTCAGATAAAATATCAGTTTCTTATGGGATCTTGATTCAGATCCAATCTTCCAATTCTAAATGCTCATAACTGACAACTTTGGGCAAAAAAAACCAAGGATAGGCATTAGATAGTGAAAGAAAGAAGGGGATACCCTCTAGCAACAAACCATCTATTTAACAAACATATTTCAAGATAAAATCATCAAAAACAACTCCCTTCCTGTGAAATGTTTCACATCATACTACAACAAATGCAACCTGGTTAACAATACACGACCCGGGCTTCATTCAAGAAGCCAAAATCGTGCTTCTAAATCTCAATTCTTTCATTCAACATTTCATTCGTCTGTGTGAGACGTAAAACTAGAGTCACATTCCATCCTCTAATTCTGTCAAATCATGCAGGCATGAAGATTTACTGTCCTATCACCTTACTTCCATATGATCTCCTACTCAGCAGATCCATATGATAAAGTAAAAGATTTCAACCCATTCAAAGGGACAATAGTAGACATCATCTGTGTCAGTAAATCTGAAAATGTATGCATTCACTGGTCAGCAAATGCTTGGAAAAACAAGATCTCAACCACAATATCATCAGCATAGTTAAAAAGTATTTTACAACCATGATCATCCCACAATATCGCATTATTAATTGAAAAAACAATTCACAGATTGCTCCAAACAAAGACATCAAAGGCCACGACACGGACATTCCAACATCATTCGCTGAGAACAACGATTAATTAATACAGATTTTTGCTGTAAATAATAAGGTTGACTCTCCTTACATCAAGAAACAAGCAATCACGATGAAGATACATCATCCATGTAAAAAGATGCGCATGGTTCATACTGTCGCAATTAATTAGTGGACACAACCTGTCACATGCTAAAAAATGTACATAGTTTCGACCTAATTGTTTTCTTATTTGCCCCATATACAAAGCTGACCTCGGCATGTTGTGTATTAAAAAAGACATCAGGGCCGATTCTCATTCCATTCATAATGCAACAGATATATATAATTATATATATAATTCTACCTTCAAAACCTGTGTTGGAGACAGACGGTCAGTTGCATGAACCACCACATCACTCTTGCAGACGAACAATATTGGGGGCATCATTTTCAAGCATGATCTTCATTTAAGTGATTTGGGACTTCATTTTGGCTGTCTAGAGGCATATATTGTGCCATTATAGCCCGTATCTCCGAATCCATATATGACTGAAAATGCAACCAGCAAATGAATTGTGATATGTAAGACAGAGAAATTGAGTATCCTACTTTCACTTTAAAAAAAGGAAACTGGAGGTAACTGTAAATTTTATGCTTTTATCCTCCCTAGTCGCTTCTTTATATAAATGTTCCAAAGAGATTGTGACATAAAATATGTTCTCTCAATTATGCAAAAGAAAAACTTTTTAAAATTAAAAAAATAAAAAAAAAATTCAATTCTTAAATTTTCTATAAATTATTCATTGAGTTTCCAATTATACAAAAAACTTTCGATAAATATTTCTTATATGTTCCTCCCAGAACTTGGATAAAAACAGGTCCTCCAAACCATGACACAGAGTGTGCAGCTCATCTCATGCTCATCGATCTAGTTTTCCTTCTTGTCCTATGAGCTATGGATTAACTTAGGAAGGGAAAAGTTGGTTGGGTATGGGAAAGCCAAGGAGTTAGGATAATATGCTCTGGAGTTGGGTATGCCTGGAAATGGTCACACCATGTAGGCAAAAATTAACATGACAACCCTTCTTCAAATCAGGCAATATCACCATTCCATCAATTATTGACCTCTTTGTCAGTTTACTTTTGGCTTCTCTCCATAGAACTTGTCCCCCATCTCATGATTTAAGAAGGCCATAGTAAGTGAAAAACAAGGGACAAATAAAATTTCTGATAAAACCTTTAACTTTGGAGACTAACATTGATACCCAACATTTTTTGTGTAGAAAACATACCCTCAGCCTGTATTTGTAGATGAGATACGCCCCACCAGCAGCCATAGCTAACCCAATCAGAATAACCCAAACAGCTGTCCAGCCAGATCTAACCTCCGTAGTCCTCTTACCTGCATGAGAAACAGAGAAAAAAATTGTAAGACTATGAGTGCATCCCATACACAAACAAAGCAACAAAAAAGTGCAAGTGAAACTAACTTATGCAGGTATCATGGTCCCTGATATACAACAGGTCCCCACTACAAGTGCACTCATAACTGCCCCATGTATTCTTGCAGCTGCATTCAGGGCATTGACAGGCCTTCTTCTCCTTACATTCATCAATATCTGTATGTTCAAAAAAAGTCAAGGAAGGAAAGAGGCTATAAAGAGAGGAAAAAAATTGCAAACAGTCGCACAGAATTGCTTCATTTAGACTCAGTTTCACATCCTCCAATGCATAAGATGAGAGTTACCCATTTGCCTTATCCAATTCTGGAATGGGTGACATATTATTCAATGTAATACCTCTTCCATGCCATCCTCAATTACCTTATTTTGTTTTATAACTATTGCAAATTAATTCGAAAAGCATCAGGGTTTTCAGTCATAAACAACAGAATGAATATCTGAGATGACACTTTTAACCAGTATTCATCATGATATGAGGATCCCTAGATGATCAACCCTCGAACAGTGTTGAGGCAAGCACAAGAAGCTGAAACACTAAGCTACTCTCAGATGAATGTGAAATTAGATCTTTTTACTGATAATAACGGTCTGGTTCATCTGATTTCATTTTTCTCAAATATTTTACACATCAGATACTTATAATAAAATTCACAGCAGGGCATCAAATTATTATTGTCAACGAAATATGCATAATCAAAATATTCCTCAGACTGTCATGGTTATTGGGGTATGGATCACGTGGGTCTAAGGATTTGATGTGCGAATTGACAAACCTAACATTAAGAAGTCAATGATAACATGTATTAACTTCAGATATGGCTTTGAGATGTGAAGATGCATTAAATTGTAAACCATCTTAATTGATGCAATTTGAACATATAATTTGTGTTGTAATTCAGTGAACACTGATAATTTAGGGAATTTTTACCAGTAAGGTGTTGTGATAATTATAATAGTACAGACATTTGTACTCGTATTAGGTGCAGGAGAGTCATTCACTCATGAAAGGTTGGATGTATGTCAAATGTAGTGTCGAGTAAGACACAGGTGTTGATTGGCAAACTGAAGTTCAGAGTAACATTAAATGGCATAGGCATAATATCCATCTAAAGTTCCGATTATTCTTGTAGAAATCTAGGATATAAAAAAGTGAAGCATCACAAAGAAATTTCTCTTACCTTTGCAACTTTTGACACCATCACCTTTAAAACCTGGAGGGCACTTGCATTTTCCATCCTCACTGTTCTGTTGAAAAAATATCAAAAAATTTCCATCTGATCCAATATATTTAGCTTTGGGAAATGTTAAGACAATTTTAAAATTAACCAACCAAACAAGCAGAGAAAGTGATTCCATTTCTGGTTTCATGCCAACAGCCTCCATTACTAATTTTGCATCGCCCAGGCCCACTTGCTGCATATGGAAAGATTGCTTTCAGTAATAGAATCACAATTGCTTGAGATGTTTGTAGAAGAAAACAACAATTCAGTATCTTAGTTCTACAAGATAAACTAAGACAAAATATGATTCTCTAAACGACATGCATGCTAAACAGCCATGTGTACCATAAAAGAATGACCATTTCCATTCAAGAATCATAACAGAAGTGTAGATCTTGACTAGCAAGAACTATAGTAGAACCCATTCGCAATTGATTATCTATATTTGCATTGGCTTTCTGTTGTAAGTCAGTAGAAGATGCGAGCATCAGAGATAAAATTCCATCCATGCGTTAAAGACTAAAGTCTCAGACTCCTAGGGCTTGTTCTTGTGCCTTCTGGATGAATTGTAGAAAATATTTTGGGAGAACAAATTTTTGGAAGAAAATTTGGAGAATGTGTCGTGTGTTTCTTTGTGTTTTGGGAAAATATTGAGAATGAGTTGGTTGTTTCTTTATGTTTTCGGATGAGATAAACTTTATTGTTGATGTCAAATTAGTTTCTTTTTTGTTGGATTTGTAGGGTGAAAGTGATTTTTATATGTATATATTTGTAATGATTAAAATATGATAGTAGGGTGTTTTGCAAATGAATTGTGATGGTTTTTTGGGTATTAAAATGTTGAATTGTGGAATTAAGATGGGAGAACGTGTATGCATTTTGTAAATGTCCTGGGAAACACCAAGAGAACAAGCCCCTAGCTACCTGCATGCACCAAGAAGAGTTCATATTTTTGGACAAAGTATTGGCATGCAATCCTAAGTGGCTCCAAAATGTGAGCAACTAACATAACTTTCCATCTTTGCCTCTATAATAGCGGCTCAGAATCCTCATTAATAGATGTTAAGATTCCAGTTTTCATTCAAGCATGTATGTTTAGTAAGGGAATTTTGAAAGAAAATTCCACTGTAGCAAGACATCAATGTGAAAATGGGCAAAGGAACTAAAATCACTCAGGTTGGGGAAAACAAAAATGTGGACTTGCCTTCTCCATCTCTATGGAGAGAGCAAGCATTTTTTCATGACAGAGACACCAAACCAAGGGTTGCATGATCTTTCCAAATTTTTATAATTAAATTTCCCTATCTCAGCAACAAAGCACATGGAGATCGTCAGAATCTTCAATTGCTTAGATTCCTCATTGATGTGAATAATTGTTTTCATATGCAAACTGAACACATACAGTTTTGTTAAAAAATCCCTTTTTTTTTTTTTGGTTCAATAAATCACTCTATCCAACCATTCTTCCCACATTTGAGACCCACTTTAGGAGAACAAGAAACCTAGCAACCATAAATTCTTCCAATCTGTATGACTTTAACACCATCAGGTCTTTTTAATGTTTCATCTCAGTTTATATGTCATAAAATACTACCATGAATAATCAAGGCTGTTTATGGGTGACCACTACCTACCTACAAAAAGGATATTTGAAGGGTTAAACTTCAATAGGAATGTCAGATAATATGGGATACTGAAACTATAAATTTGTTTTTAACTCTTCTTGCCTTCCTTATCCCATGGATGTTCTTATTCAAATTTAGGTTACACATAAATAAGCTTCACCCAAATCCCTCTCAAACCCTCTTGTTCTTGAATCAAGGATCGTAGACAGAGGTCTATAAACAAACGACAGAGGTCACACAAGAACAGAGGACCAAAATGTTTTCAGATTACCCTCAAACATACCAAGTCAAATCAGTTCTTCCATTTGAGATTTAATTCTTAGCAATATTACTTCTCACTCAATATCCTAAAACTAGCTTAAAAGATAGCCACTTTTCCAGATTCTGGACTGCTAAGAGTAATAACCTGGGTTGTTGATTCAGGTCTAACATCAACTTAATAGATCCAGACTTTGAGGGTTCCACATCCAACAGAATATTTTCGTGCTGAAAGCAGATACTCAAAAATCTGAAAAATCTTAATCAAGACCAAGCTCCTAGTCTGAATATTTTACGATTATGTAATTGATATCCAACCCAAATTCAAGAAACTGCAAAATTTCAAACATTAATAGAGAGATAAATAATGTATCACTATCAATGAGACACATGATTTCAAACTATCGGATTTAAATTCTAAAAAATATACTTTATGGACTTGACTAGCCTATTATTAGTTGTATAATAATAATTAGTATCCAGTCTTAGATACTTCTTATATTTTGAATCATGGATCTTTCAGTCGAATCTGATTGGATTATCATCAAATTTGAAGAAATGGCAGCATAATAATGACATGATTCAATACAGCTAAATAGTTAATCCTATGGCAATCAGTTGCATATTTAATAATGTGTTCCTCTGTATGTTTAGCGGTTGACTTCAAAGTAAGTAGACAAGCAAAAAAAAAAAAAAGTCTCGAACAAGTGAAAAGCATTTGAAATGGCTCTTCTGGTGCTAGAACTAGAATAGGCTATATGTTGGCGAGATCTCAAATATCGGGAAAAGGATATCTCCAACTATTACAAGGATTTGAGGTGACCTCAAGTTGCTTAGGAGGGTCAATGGCATTGTCATGTAATGACTTTTGGATCTTATCTATAAGAATCCAACAATCGTCTATTGGATGAATATGAACCTGATGAAATTAGCATTTCCACAGATTTATTTGAACAAAATGTGGATGGCAGAGAACCGGGATTTGTCACAACATAGAAACATTACCCTGGCACTTCGCATGATGTTAAATTTAGTAAATTTCATAAGTACCAGTGCCAACTTGTTTATAACTTTACAAAAGCATGGGATCACAGTTGGTTGATATTTGGTATATTAAAATTTTGACATGGTTATTATTACTTATCTCAGTTAAACAGGAAGGTATGCGAACAAAAGAACTCTTGCATATAAATTTCTAGGACACAGACAGACTTAAGGACATTTTTGTGCATACTTAATACTTTTCATGTATTTGACAAGCTATTCAAGTTCAAGCATAATGAGCTTTGTGCGGTCACAAAAGGAATTTCAACAAATGGCTGCTTCCAGTATCCACTTTCTGTATGGTTGACAAAAAAAAAATTTGCAATAAATAAAAAAAATCGAACCATTTACGTACCAACACAAGAGCTATACCCATCACCCTTAAACTGCACACCATTAACTAGAGGGCATTCACACACTCTTCCTCTAAACGTGTCCTGAATATGCATAAACAGATGTTAGAAGTTAAAAAGGTTAAAGATAAAAATCAGTGAATTAACATAACACACCTTGCAAGCCGTAATATTGGCGGTTTTGTCTTGCCAGCAGCCTCCATTGTTATCCAAGCACTCATTCGTTTCTACATCTGCAGTTAAGAAAGCAACCAGTCCAAGTTCATCATATATGTAAATAACTGATTTCATCTCATGTCATTCGACATCACGATCTACCCTGGTAACTTACCACCACTTAGACAAACAGATGGCTCTGTCGTTTCCTCAAAGCCAGCACATATAGCCTTCAAAACTGCACCTTTTTCCAATTTCCCTGTACAGCAGACACCAAAACTGCTAAATGGGAATGATGCTAAAACTGCTAAATGCGAATTACATTAGTCAATGAACAGACCTCGATATTGTCGATTATTCACGACGAGGGTAGGCAATATGGTCACATCACCACGTGATCCTTTTCCAACCTACAGAACTCTACTTCTCAGACATTTTACATCATGAAAAATATAATGACACAAAAATAATAGCATTTTTGCTGATTCACTTCAAAGTTACTTAAAAATTCATCATAATACTCACTTGAGCGTCCTGCTCTTCCTTCAGAACAGGATTGTCTGAATCAGCATCAGGGTCACCCATGCATTTTTCAATTTTTTTCAGATCAAGCCCTAATATACAAACAACATTAGTATATGATTATTCCACAATTAAGACAGCGTGTTAATGATGAAAGACATGAATTACCTAAAGATTTAATGACAGCTTCAGCACATTCCTTGTTGTATTTCTTCTCCTTCATGGGGCATCTAATTTGGAAGTCAGTAACATAGTCCCACCAGATCCATGGCTTTTTGGTCTCATTGGTAACTCTGAAAACACATAGCTGTCTCAAGTTCTCAAGAACCACATCCTTTCCTTCATAACCAATGCTGAAATCTTGTTCAGGGTCTGGAGCACAATATCTTCCATGGTTGATGCATTGAGACTTGCATTGTTTGCTTATGGTGAATGCCTGAGGGCAATACCAAGTAATGTAATGAGGTGTAAATTGAGTATAACCACCTTTCTCAAGAATTTGGGCTGCACCCTTAAAATCCTTCACAAACTCCATCAGCATATCACACTTAACTCCACACTCATCGTTGCTGTTAGTCCATAGTTCATATTCAACTCGATCATCTGGGTGGGGAACAGCTTCTCTCCAGTCAAGATTCACATTCACCATATCCCCTCCACTGATTGCTTGCTTTAATCTTTCACCAAAACTTTTATCAACCAAGGCAGATGGTATTGTTATGTTCTCAATATATTTTGCAGATGCACGATCCTCTTCAGGTGTGTCCATTGTGATCAATGCTTCATTAAAGTCATCAGCCACTAGGACTGCAGCGGCACCAGCATTTTGGGCATGCCAAACCTTTAAAGCAAAAAAGCAATCTGCCATGCAGGAGAAAGTTCATGAAAAACTATACAATTATGTTCAATAAATATATATATCTAACTTCCATGTGCAAGAGAATAGAGACCTCCAAGGCAGAATTGGAAAATGATTTCTAGCATATAAGCAATAGTCCACTTCATGAGTGCACCTAAAACAACTCGATACAAAAACCCAAATTGAACTTTTTATCATACAAAAAAACACCAAATAGGCACATATATAAGCTATGCAGCCCCACTTCACAAAATTGACATATAAAGCAAAAATCCTGAAAAGAGAGGATTACAAATCAAACCTCAATTCAAACAAAAAGTATAGATAACAAACAGAGACCCCAAGAAAAGTCAATCAAGAAAATAGCAGAACAGATTCCTACAATTGGCAAAACAGCTCCTTTCAGATGCAACCAAAAATTGAACTTCTATGTACAGGGATAAATTGTTAATTCTGCCACTACAAATGGATACCTGAAATAGCCAGACATGCATCAGTATTACTTAAACAATACCTTAAACATCAGGAGCACATTTCCATTCATTTACTAATAACAACAAAGTTGGCAAATTAATTGAGAATGAAAAAAAAAATCCAAACTTATATAGAAAAAGAAAAACCTAGAAACTAACAATAACCTTAGCACAAATCTCAACTCTATAAATTAAATTAGCAAAATATTTTGGAAACCAAAGGTGTTCCTCCAACCAGATAATCAAATAAAAAAAAAAAAAAAGCTGTCCTTGAAAACAAAACTTTTTGATAATTAAACAGAATTTGCAAACATGCTGAGTAACTATCACAAGAAGAGAACTGTTTGAATCACATGAACATAAAAATCATCTGAATAAATCAAGAGATATCTCGAGGCATCAGTAAAATCACTAAGGCAATCAGTTAAACTCAAATTCAAAGAAGAGCTTCAAATTCAGCACCAAACAAGCAAATGAACTAAAGTTTGCTAAAAGGCCTCGCCGCTAAACAAAAAATTCACCTCCGATAAGAGGAATACGATAGAGAACTTCCATAACCTAAAGTTACCACCAGGGTACCTCAAAGAAATATCAAATTCAGGCTCAAACTAAAAGACTAAGTAAAACCACAAAATGGGCATCTCATAAATGGCTTACAGAGCATGGTCTGGAAAATAAAAATAAAAAATAAAAAAAAATCAGGTACCTCCTCGATCAACAAGAACAAAATTAGGCATAGCTCCAGGTTTAGCCTTGAAAGAAATCCCGAAATCACCAAAACTCTTGCAGCCTTTCTTATTGTCCTTTGGGTACACCACAGTTCCGGCCATGCTTCCCCCATACTGTGGAATCCCAAAGTTGCCAATGGCGCTGTCATGAGTCCCCTTTATGCTCTCAGGTGACGTCACCCTCAAGCTGTTCTTCTCCACCACAAACCGACCCGCCACGAATTCTGTCAAAATCAGCAGGAAAAAACCCAACACAGTGGCGACCTCGAATCTCGTAGAACAACCCATTTGCCACGACTTCCAGAAGAAGCAAGAAAATCCAAGATTTGCTGATTTATAGATATTTTTGGGTTTTTTATTTTCCCCTTGCTTCCAAATATAAAACCCGAACACCACTGTGTGTATTTGTGCGTGAGATTTTGGGGGGTCGTTTAAAAAATATGGAAATCTTGATGAGTGATGAAGAGCGTTTAATTTAGAATTCCTTTTGACTATTTTGTGACGGGAATGGTCTTTTTCTCGTCTTGAAACAAATGATTATGGAATTGAAAACGGCGACGTGGGGATTAAGAAATTGGTAAAAGATAATATTAACAAAAGATAATGTTTTTAAAATTTTAATCGAAAATTTTAACGTTGATAATCCATAATTAGACAAGATAAACTGGCTTTAAATTATTTATAAAAAACCGATGGCTCTGTTCAACGTGATACACGGTCCCGGTCAATGTCGGTTCAGACTTCAACTCTATTCACAGGAGTATATAGGAAAAAAAAAAGAGTATATATTTATATATATATTTTTTAATTAAACAGTTTATTATGGTTGATTTGAAATATCAATGAACAATTAATTAACATTAATAAATCAATAATTAATAATCGACTATTATTATATTATATCAAATAAAAAGAATGTCACACTTTTTTATGGAGACTTAGAGCCATTACCTCATATGTAAGTATGATTTGCTAATTTTTCTCATAACAAATGGTAATTTTCAAAACACAAACAAATAAATGTGCATATTCTCCCAAAATCAATATTTAAAAAAAAAAAATACTTCCAAAGATATACACTATACAAATACATAATCAATTAATCACTATATAAACACAAAAATTGTATAATTTTTTAATTCACCGTACAATAACAACTGACATAACTTTTACAGTAAAAATTATCATTCTCGTAACACTTCTAAACGAAACATTTTATCTCAAATATTCTTCAATAATCATCAAAACAAAAATAAATAAATATCACAATCTCTAAATTTATTATTAAAATATATTCTTCTAGAAGCAATGTTTGGCTATGCTTCCTATGTAATTTTATTATATGTTTTGAAAAAATGGATGTTGAAAGTGATATTGGAGAATGTGAAAGTTATGTTGGGAAATGTAATAAATTTTTTATTATATTTTGAGAAATAGTAAAAAATCAATTTTGGAGAATTTTAATATGTTTATTTATGTTTTGAGAGAGAGTCATTTCATACTGTAGCAGCTAAATCAATAATTTTTTGTTAAATTTTTGTAGTGAAAGTGAAATTGAGTAATTTTTTTGTTATTAGAATAATGAAAATATATATAATATGAACATATAATATGTGTATATATATGTATTAGAAAATAAAATTTTGAGGATAATAAAAAATATGAGAGAATATTTTAAAAAAACTTTTTAAATATTACAAAAAAAAGAATATATTTAATTATATTTCTTCAAAATAATTTTATTTCTAAAAAGCATAACCAAACATTTCCAAAATAATTTTTCCAAAACATCATAACACAACCCCATATTAACTCATGAATTGTGAATGAAAACCGTTTCAATCACTCATAATGAACGTCACAAGGTCCAATTATTTAAACGTGTCAGGGTCTAATAAATTTGTAGGTCCACTATGGTGTCATATCCAACTAAAATATCTACTCTTGTCACATAAAATATTGCTTATGTTATTAACTCTTATAAATAATTTATGATAAAATATTCAAAATAATATATGAATAGTTATTTTAGCGCTGCTTTAACTTCCTCCAAATTCTAATTAACTAATTTATTCGTGTCACGCAAAAAATTTTTATGTTCCACATTTAATTTAATTAATCATCATGACACATCGTCTCTCCGTACATAAAATTTATACTCTCATGATTATTTATCATATAATAATTTATATAATTTTTTATCATGTGATATGATTTAATTAGTATGATAAATAAATTTATGGAAAGTGATATGTTAATTTATCATGAAAATTGTACATATAAATACGGGCTTTTGACGTTCATAATGGCCTTAGTGTTTATTGTTACTTCAATCAAATGAATGATAATGTAGAATAAAACCACTGTATCTCAACTAATCATTCCAGCCAAATTAGTTTTATAAATGCCAATTAATTACATTGATAATAAAACACTTAATTTTATCTATATGATGTAAAATAAAATACATAATTAGTTTTTATGAATCATAGTAGAAAACAAGGAAAGCATAAGGGGAAGAAGAATATCTGGATAAATAGTTTTTGAGCGGTTATTTTTCTTCATGGAGTAAAATTTCATTCAAAACCTTAAAATACTCTTGGGCACATTAAAATACTAAAGGGTATGAATGATAAATAACAAATTAATATAATAACATTGAAACACTATTTTATAAGTGTAAAAATGCTTTGTCAACAGTACAAATCTTCGAAATAATGTGAAAAATCAAAATTTTAAAATAAATTTTTAATATACCAACGTGTGTATAAATATTAATATAAAAAAATATAAAAATTAAAGGTTGCGAGGTTATGTTTGTCGGCGTCCTGTCTTTGTAGTGTCAATCTTTTATTCTTGAGTGGATAAGAAGACAAGAGATAATATGAATAATAGAGCACGCCACAAGAAAACTTAAAAAAATAAAATAAAATAAAAGGTATCAATCCTATAGTACCTGTGTTATTTATAAAGTGCTGACAGCCTCTACAACTGATGCGACACGTCTTCTTAATAAGTTAATTTTATTTTAAAAATAATAATAAAATAATTTTATGGGAAATTTCAAAGGGTGAAGGTAAGAGAACTCGAGATGCACTATAAAGAGGTTTTGTTTTTGATTTAAGTATCAAAGGTGCGCAAGTATAATAAGATATGTATATATATAAATTGATTAAAAGTTAAAATTTAAGAATGGCCCCAGTGATTAATTAATTCAGCGGCATCATTTTAATATTTGTAGAAGTTTCAAAATCGAATCTTAACGAATCAATAATATGTATGTATATATAACTGAAAAAAATAAAAAAAAATAAAAAGAGAGAGAAAATTCTTAAAGAGAATTTGAATTGACATAATTTAAAGAAAAGAGAAAATTGATTGTGTTAAGGGCCCATTCGGTTTCATTTTTAAAGCTCATTTTCACATTTTTTACTATTTTAAAAATGAAATACATAATTTTTTTACACATTTTAATCCAACATCATTTTTATTTTTATTTTTAAATCATATTCTCCAATAATCTAATTTTCTTCCAATTACTTATGTATCTTCTTTCTCTATTTCATTATTTTTATCTCTTTTCACTTACAACCTATTAAAACCAACATAATCATTAATTTTTCAACAATTTATTCAAATACAAACTTATTTTCAACTTATATTCACTTATTAACTTTTTAAATTTTAGAAAATGATAATTAGAAATGAAAATAAAACCAAACGGGCAAAGGAATTCCCCTCTCGGCAGGAAAAAAAAATACAAAAGAACAGAGGCACATAGCCAATGGGCATATAAAGGGAAGGTGAAAACTCTTGAAATCGCTAGAGGAAGGGCTTGAACCTTCGACCTTGTGGTTAACAGCCACACGGTCTAACCAACTGAGCTACTCCAGCTTGCTGCTTTCAATTTAGAGTTGATAGTAATATTGCAACCTTTGGTTGCAAAGAATTGCCTAGCTCCTACAAGCCATTTCTACAATAAGATTCAAACCATGTAATAGAAGCATAAAACCATCTTATCTACAATATTAACCAATGCTAACAATTCTTCTTGAGCCTCTTAACCTTCTTATGGTACTTCACAATTTCTTTATTCGAATCTTAGCTTCTCATATTTAATAACCCTTTCAACTTACCAATTAACAAGAAGCAGTCAAACAATTGCAAATTTTTTGTGCTTCTTGTTCAAAAATAATTTACTACCTTTTCCACAAGAAGCACAAATACAAAGAGCAAATAAATTCCTACTCATGGACGTAAATTTGAACCATGCGAACATGAAAAATATTTTCTCAAATTACAACTTTTCAAAAATACATGTTCAGTTTTCGACACTGGCTCTACTTCAGAAGCACAAGAATCGAAAATCATCTGCTGGATTTACCAAAAAGAGCACCACAGAACATCTGATGGAAATATATGTCTAAAACCAACCAATGGATGTGAGAAGATCAATTGATCAACAGGCAAAGGATTCATAAATTGTTGCTGCTTCTTATTACCAATATTTAATCATCATATGGCCAAAGCTCTTCCTCTGATCATGCACCAAAATATTGCAAAAAACTGAATTAGTATAACAGGAAAAGTCTTGATGTTTCTGGATGAAGCTGATCAAAATGGTTAAAAGTTCATTACATCAAGATATATGTACTAATGAAAATTAGAAATGAAAGGTAGCATCATTTGAAAATGTCAAAAGACTATGAAATATAATTATTTGTTTCGTATATTATATTTATCACATCAAGAATTTCCAAAATCATGTTCTATCATGTTCAAGCAGGTATCTGAAACTAAAAATATTAACCCCCCTTTTTTATTTGATAAAAAAAAAGAAACTTTGATTAAAAGATTGTATTTGACATTTTAAGTCTAGCAATAAACTTCAAGAAATTATTTTAGGAGACAGAGTGATGATATTGAACCTTTTAGCACGTGCTGCTTGTTCAGCAATTGAGTCTTTGCTTTGCAGAAAGATGATCTTTTTGGCTTGTCAGTCCTCTGCATTATGTGGGAAAATGAAAAACATACGACATGTCAAAGCAACAACACAACCACAACCATAGCCGAGTCTATTCTTGATCAGAAAAAGAACTCAATACTCTTAAACAGAAACATAAATTATAAATAAAGATAATAATGACAATGATAAAAGAAAAGCTAAAAAACGATAGTGCATATTCAAATTAATACCATCGGATACAAATACTAGAATAATTGTCTTACTCCAATTAATTAAGACGTCAACTTGAAAAACTTACCTCCAAATCCTCATCAATATCTCTTTGACTGGGTTCAGGCACAAAAAGATGAATAGCAACCTAAGTTTCAGATAGAATTAGGCAACTTTGATCATTCTATGAAACTAAATTCAGAAGTCAACTCAAATCAGCAAAGCCCTATCAAGCGATACACAAAAAGTACGAAAAAATACAACTAAACCTCTTCTCTTTCAGAACTGTAAAGTTCCTTCCCTGACATTTTCTTTCTTGGTGTGAAGTTGAAAACATAACGTAGAAATTCATTTTCCTATTAAAAGAAGTCAGCCTCATATAGGATAACTGAAGAGAAGATTATTACACAACAGTCAAAGGAAGATTCTAACCACCATGTGGGGTACAAACCCACGTCCCAGAAAACGCTTGATATAGTTAACCTATTAAAGAAACAATACAACTTGAGTACCCAAGTACTAGAGACTGAAAGGAAAACATATCAAGTAAAAGGTACCTGTAATAATTGGGACAATGAATTTTACAGCAAGGTATGTTTGCCAATCTTCAAAGCAGTTCCATGGAAACAACCACCCTAAAAAGCTGAAGCTGTGACGCTAAGAAACTGTCAGATTTAATTTGTAAGATTAAAATCAGTCCAAAATGTAGTTGATGTGCTAACTTTTTCTTGGCAAACTGAAGGCAATAGTTGACTTTAAGACCATCGGCAAATGGAATCAAAGATAGTGCTTCCTCCCTTACTGAACCCCTAATCACAAAACTTACTTAGTCAGACATCAAAATGAGAAGTCAAATATAACATTTTCAATCAAGAAGCACCTTTTGGCGAATAAATTATCCACAAACCGATCCATTGTATCTATAGCAGCAGTTGGAGCAACGTGGCAGAGATGATATATGTGATAATGTTGATACAGCTAGGAGCCTAGGACCTACAATAAGAACCACAAATTCCAGTTCAACATGCTATAACATGAAAAAGGGACTGATTTACAGTTCTTCAAACTTGTAAATTCTTACAACAATCGTGTAAACCATACTATTGCAACATATAAGAATCAAAACACAATAATCTAAATTCCTTCAGTTTTCTTACAATTGGAAGTATTGAAGCCGCATAATGCAAGTGGGATCAGCTTATAGCCAACCAAAATAAACAAATAAATAAATGAACCAAAAAAAGAAAAAAGAAAAAAGTGAGGGGGGTTTAGAACACAGAACCCACTTTTCCGATTCATCCAAAATTCAAGACAGAACTAACCCATCAAGAAACCGTCCCCTTAAAATCATGGCACACTTACAAAGAAGCCAAAATAATAAGTGAAGATATCTGTAAGATTTTTAAAGAAAACCGACTTTTTTCAAAACTTCAATGCTTACAACTAACAAAATTTTATTCTACTCAATGAAAATCTTGAAATCTTACAAGTTACAACTAAAAGATTCAATTCTTTAACTGCTAAACCTGTTATAGAGTAGTATAACACCAAAGCAGATATCTCTAAGATTTTTTAAAGAAAACCGACTTTTTTCAATGCTTCAATGCTTACAACTAAAAAAAATTATTCTATTCATGAAAATCTTGAAAGCTTACAAGTTACAACTAAACAATTCAACTCTTTAATTGCTAAATGTGTCGCAAGAGTAGCATAACACCAAAGCAGATGGAGAAAACATTACCTACAAAATTTTCTCGATCAATGGGGAAAAGGTAGCAAGAAGCACAGAGGGCGTGGGGTGCAACAAAGGCTAGAAATCAACCGTGGAGGAATTTTTCAAAAATTCAAGAATAAAAAGAGAAGACGCGCGGTTAACCATCAATTTACCTGACTTAACCCTGGCCTACCAATTGACTGACCAGCGACCAATGGTTTCTAAGTGTGCTAGCGCCCTATCTTGTGGATCTGCATATTATGGGTTGAAGTGCTAATGGGTTCGAACTCAGGGGACAGAATTAAGGCCCACTAATCCTAATTCGTGGGCTGGAGTAAATCCAAGTCGGGTTGTTCGGCCCGAATACATTAGGGTAACTGTATTCAAGCTTTTTTATTTTTGTACTTTTCTTTTTCCAGAAAAATTTAAACATGCATACACGCATGTACACTTAAGGTCTTTCAGAATTTGAATTTTAAATCTTGCATATATAAATATGAAAGGAATATCAATGAATCAATATACAACTCAACTAAGAATATCAAACTTTAACAAATTATTAAAAAATGTAAAGGTCATATCCAATTTGCTAAGGGGAATTGTTGGGTTGTTATTTGGTCGAGCTCCTGGTAATTTCGTTCTTTTCTTCCTTTGATCGAGATATTGACTTTTTCTTTTATAGTATATCAAGCTTTAACAAATTGTTAAAAATATGCAAAGGTCTAAAAAACGTTATCCAATGATAACTTATCAAGTTTGAACATCAGTCTTCAATCAAAGAAGATTTTTCAGCCTTTATTAGTATCTCCAAAATACTCTTTTCATATGAAAGAAATCAATAATATTTTATCCAAATATACAATGGCCTTGAGATGGCAAAATAATGAATGGCCTCTTTCCATATAAAAGAGATCAATAATATTTTATCCAGATACACAATATCCGGTAATAAAAATAAATAATGAATTACTTAAATTAAGGAGATGAACATTCCAATGTCATTTATCAAAACCATAATCCTAGCAACTTTCTTTTCTTCTTTTGATCGAGATGTTAGCTTTTCCTTTTCCACTTTAGCTGCCCCAATCATTTTTATAGACTTAAACTTCAAGTGAGTAGAGGAAGAAGCAATGGGCCGGAATAGCAAGTCTATAGATTCTAGTGACAAGCTTTAGCTAAAATGCAATTTTGTTGAAGTGAGAAAACAATATTCTATTCTTTGTAGTTAAACTATCGTAATATTTTATCTTTATCCATACTTAAATACTTTAATTAATGTCATAAAGATTCCTGCATGGTTAAATTTTATTGTCCTTAATCATTTTAAAGTGTATGATATGTCATAAAGTTATGAATTTATTGATTCCAAACCAAGTATGAAGTACAAATTCAGTTTTCACAAATCTCACAGGAACATCCAACACTCTTGTTCTATACTTCGTTCTAAGAGGATATCTCTAAAATAGTGTAGACTCAATTTTCTAGGGTTCGTTCTAATCAACCTGGAAGAAATTAGAGTTTAAATACTCAAACAAAATAGCCAAACAAGCCCTGACCCTGCATATTATGGGCCCACCACACTTCCACTTCTCATCCTTTGAAGCTTAAATTTCAAGTTAAAATCAACAAAATTATCAGCAAAACAAACAAAAAAAAAAGCCATTAAAGAAAAAGAAAACTGAAACCCCCCAAGACAGGGTAGAAATTTGAATTTATTATTGCCATGTAATGCTTTCTCAACTCTCAAAATTTCGGAAGGATTTCGAAAATTTTATTTGAAATGAAATGATCCTTTTTGCCTTAGGAACAAAAAATTCAAAAGATAAAATGCTAATTATGGTTGAAAACATTTGATGGGAGTTACGGCTTATGGGAGAGGATGATAAGTGGGAAAGAAGTTAATGGATAATGGTGGAGATAGAAAAAGAGTGGGGAAGGAGTTAATTTTAGGGGTATAATAGGTAAAATATAATTTGGTATAGCAGTAAAACAATGGTTTAGATTCTCTATTCCAATATATAATTCATCTCCTATTCCATTATATAAATGTATGACATGTGTATTAAATATTTTCTTATAAAAATAATTGATTGATAATCAAATACACTTGAGATATATATATCTCATTGTGATAGAAGATAAAATACAAAATGGAATAAAGGATTTAAAGTGGTAAAATAATTGTTGTTTTGTGAGTAGGGATGGGAATAGGCCAGGTTACTCGTTAGGAGCCTATGGTAAAGTTAGGTCAAAACTTAAAAAATAGCATTTTTAACTAAAAGGGCTAGATTTAGGCTCTTCAAAAAGCTTGCAAGGCTTAACAGGCCAACCCATTTATCCCTCTTCACATAAAAAGTACAATAATGGTGATATAATATTAAATGACTAATTTTTTTAATTTCTATAATTAGTTCTTTACGGAATCTGTTATATTGTTTAATATTGTTTTTTGTTGAAAAGATATTATTTTATATTTAGATTTGAACTTTCATAATTATGCACTTTGTTGTTCATCATTTTGATTATTTCTTACCTGAGTCTATTATAAGTTTGAGCATATTTAAAATTTAGATTTATGTAATTAGGTTTAATTGAAGTTTTAGTAGAAAATAGGCTTTTGGTAGATTTTTAGGTTAGGCTAAGGCTTTAAAGTTTATTAAAAAAGTTAGGCTTAATCATTAAAAAAAGCTTATCATAGATAATAGACTATGCTAAGGTTCGTCATTTCTATAATAAGCTCGGCTTATTTAAGTCAAAGTTTAGCCTAGCCTAGCCTAGTTTCATGCCTATTTGTTAGTATAAGGGGACTCCCCTTTTTAAATAGTATACATTTATACTACTAATAAAGAACCTATTCTATTTTGATATGTTTTCAAGCGTTTTTGTTAAAATATTCTCTCTTTTTTTTAATTCCTATATCTATATAAAATAACTCACATCCAACTACCCTCTCTCCCACTCCCCTCACTACTACCACGTAATCATTCCATAAAGGCTATACATAGCTATAAATATTTTTATTTTTCTCAACTTTTTTAGGCAAGTACGATTTCTCCAATTAAAATTATATTTTATTTTTATTTATGTTGTTTTTTTTCAAAGATACATGAATGAGTGCATTAATGTCAATTGATTATTTTTTTTCTCAATTATAACAATTGTTTTCAAATTATTTAAATAATATTAATTATTTTTTTATTGAATGCACACATCAAATATACACTGCCTGCTAAGGATAGATTATCCACCTAAAAGAGAAGCCACACCAACTTGGTATCAATTGCATAGCTATTTTTTCTATTTTCTGAATTTGTCAATAAAAAATAAAGGTTGCAGAGATATGTTGGTTCTCTCTTTGTGGTGCAATCTTTATTCTTGAGTGGATAAGAAGACGAGATTATTTGTACAATAGAGCACACCACAAGAAAACATAAAAAAAAATAATAATAAAAAAAATAAAATGTATTAATTCTATAGTATCTATATTATTCATAAAGTGCTTAGAGCCTTTACAACGGATGTGATATGTCTTCTCAATAAGTTGAAAAAAATAATTTTACTTTAGAAAAAATAATAAAATAATTTTATCGGAAATTCCGGAAGGTAAAGATAAGAGAAGCATTATAAAGAATTTTTGTATATAACAAGATACGTATATAAATTGGATAAAAGTTAAATTTTACATATGAATTGAATGATTAATTGATTTAAAGTTCAATAATATCATTTTTATACTTATATATGTGAGATTTCAAAATTAAACCTTAATGAATACTTAATATGCATGCATATATATAGAGAGAGAATTCTAAAGGATGATGGATCTGAGCTGCCATAATTTATAGAAAAGAGAAAATTGGTTGTTTGGAATTCCCCTATTTGCAGGAAAAAACATAAAACTTTAGGGCACTCAAAATCAAACCCATTTTTCTTTATTTTTTATTTTTTTTTATTTTTTTATTGAAATTAATGCACTCAAAATTAAGTAAAATAAATATACATAAAAAATATGCATAATGTATAGAAAATTAGAATCAATATACAATAAGTTTCTAACATTATTTTTTAAAATTTAAAATATAATATCCATATTAATTTATTTTAGTATATTCTCCATTATTTTTATGATGATTGAATGAGTACAAAAATATT
>JACGDI010005714.1:291727-302411 GCA_014898725.1 Jacaranda copaia
CGCTCAAGTTAGTTCTGATCGAGATATGATAATTGAACAAAGTATTATGAGCTTATAGCGTATTTGGCATTACTTGAAGTGTGGTTGGCCATGAGGTATTTATAGCCTTCTCTTGGGGTGTGATATGTCGAAGGTGCCCCTATCAGGTATACTAACTTTAGTCCTTGGCAGGGGGTTGATGGTCATTCTCTATCCAAATTTTGATACTGTTTCAGGTGGCTCAATTTTTTATTTTTTAGGGTGAATAGTACCTCTTGTAGACGCCTCCTTGTCAAAAGTGGTGGCAAGGATGGCAGAGTTGGTGGCAGTGATTGTACTAGCTATCACGCGCCATTAATACGGAGGCATGCTACCTGTCAGAATAATAACTGCGGCGGGAATCTGAGTTAGCGCCGAAGTGAGTCCTGAAGTCAATATGGGTTGACTATGGATGGATACAGCTTCCTGTCGAGTGCGATCGATAACAGTATACTCGACCAGATAATTGTTGTTGAGTGGCTTAGCCCAAAACTGATGTTGGGCCGATTGAATTATTCCATATCAATATTTCATTCACGTATAGTTAAATATTATATTTATTTGCTTAATAAATAATCTAAGATGATTTAATTTCATATAATATAAAATTATTTATTCTTAAAACTTGATGAATTGTTATAAGTATTATATATATAAATAATTAAATAAATTATTTTATTTAAATCAATAGTTACGTTTTACTTGTATATAAATCAAAAGTAATAAATAGTTAAACAATTATATTTTAATTAATAAATAATAATTAATTTTTAATTAATGTACAGTAATTAATTTTTTGTCATATAAGTCAATATTAATAATTATAACATAATTATGGTACTAACTATTTTTTTATAATTAACATATAATTATGATTTCATAAATAATTAATATTTATTAATAAGTATTTTCTTTCAAGTAATACATCATTTGCTAATGTTAAATTTACAAAAATATAAATTTCATAATAAATCACCAATTAAATTAACTACACATCATTTTATTACAACTATATATCAATCATTACACACATATATATACACAGACACGTCATCTAACTATAAATATATATTGCATAAAAAAATTATTTTCACCTCACAAATCCAACAAAAATTTAATTGATTTGAGTTCTACGGTAATGTTTGTCTCATCCCAAAATAAAAAGAAACAACCACCCCTTTCTCAATTCATTTTCTCTGTTTTTCTCAAAACAAAAATAAATGCTTAGAACATTCTCCAAATTTTCTTTCAAAAATTCATTCTCTCAAAATATTTTCTAGAAACGCCCAAAATGCTAAAGAACAAGCCCTTGTGTCTTGGGGAGAGATGTTTTTATAGTATCAATCAAATCAATGTTTTTTTGTTAAATTTTTGGGTGAAAATAGAATTAAGTAATTTTTTTATTGTTATAATAAAAATACAATATACATGACATATATAAATATAAAATGTATGTATATATTGAAAAATGAAAATTTTGAAAAAAAAATGATATATTTGATTATGTTTCACTAACAATTTGTTAGTACTTCCCCCAATATTTATGGCTCTGTTCTCTTGGCTTTTCTAAAAAAAATTTCATTCTCCCAAAAGAAATATAAAATGTGTACACTTTTTCCAATTCTTCTCCCTAAAATACAAAATTTTTATACCTAAAGAAACTCTCCCAAAACAATTTCAAAATACCTTACATTCTACACATCACACGTACCCCTCATTTTTTACTTTGTCTTTCACACCACTCTCTCACTTACTCATATTTATATATATATATATATATATATATTTGAAAATAGTAAATTATACTAGTTAAAAAATTCTAAAACTAATTTTCATAAATTTAATTAAATTAATTATCAAAAAAATTAATTAATTTTAATAAATAATTTATTTACTAAATAATATATTAAATTAATTAAATTATTCATTAATTAAATAGTGTATTAATTGTATTTAGTATTTCATGTATTAATTAAAAATTATATTTATTCATTTAGTAAATAATTTAAGATGTTTTAATTCGATATAATAAATAAATTAATCTTTTTCATTATATATTAATCTTTGCATTTTATTTACAATTACAATAAAAAATTTAATTCTAGTGCGATGTTTATTTAATAATTTATTAAGTTTAATAAATTAATATTAATATAATTAAAGTAATTGTCGAGAAAATTAATTAAATTTAAGTCAAAATTATATTGATTATACTAAGTAATTTATTTATTAAATAATGAGTTAAAGTAATTGAATAATTTGTTGTTTATATATTAATTATCTTTTATATTTCAGGTATAATTAAATATTATATGTTTATTTGTTTAATAAATAATTTAAGATGATTTAATTTTATATAATACAAAATTATTATTATTTTTAATTTGACAAATCGTTACTAAGTTTTATATATTATTTTATTTAAATAAATAATTAAGTTTCATTATACATAACTTCTAAATAATTATATTTAATTAATACATAGGATTTAACTTATAGTTAATGTACAGTAATTAATTTTTTTATATAAGTTGATATTAACAATTGTGACATAATTATGGTATTAACTAATTTTTTATAATTAAGATATAATTATAATTTCATAAATAATTAATATTTATTAATAATTATTTTCTTTCAAGCAATACATTATTTGCTAATGTTAAATTTATAAAAATATAAATTTCATAATAAATTACCAATTAAATTAATTACACATTATTTTATTACAACCATATATCAATCATTATACACATGTACATCATCCAACAAAAAATATACATATATATTACATTAAAAAATCACTTTCACCTCATAAATTTAACAAAAAAACAACTGATTTAACTTTTACAGTAAAATTTGTCTTCTCTCAAAATATAAAAGAACAAACAACTTATTTTCAATTCATTTTTCCTAAAAAAAAAAAACTGCTTGGAACAGTCTCCAAATATTCTCTCCAAAAAACCATTCTCCCAAAATATTTTCTATAATTCACCTAAAAGACAAAAGAACAGACCCTGTACAATTCAATTCTCGCTAAGATAATATAAACTAGTGGTTGAGACACACTCTACATATGTGCAACTATTAATAAAAATAATAATAAAATAATATAAATGAAATATAATATAATTACAATAAAATTAGAAAAAAATTATGGAGATGTAAAAATATGTATAATATTAATGAATTATTGTGAAATAAAGTGGTAATAATGAGGTAAAGATGAGGTGGTAGTTATTCTATAGTTACTTATACTATTATAATAAAAAAGGTTTTTTACACTCACAAATGGAAGTTGTTTGAATAATTTTCTCACTTTTTTAGTTTTTACCCTTTAAAAGGCATTCAAATAATAAAAATATTTATTATAATAATTAAATATTTTTAAGGGTAGAAATGACAATGATTTTAAATTGGGTAGTTTTCATACCCATTTTTGAATATCCAAATTCGCCCTTAAGATGCATGTAATATTAACATCCAATAAAATTATGGTTATAACAAGTTACATTCAAAATTTTCAACATGGAGCGCGGATTCTTCACTTCTTAATGTGAATGACATTTCAATATTATATTATTTAAAATATAAATATTCCATTATTCAATTTTTTTTGTTCAATAAGTTGAAGGATTTAAATAATATCAGATTCTGAATTTATGAGTTTAAATAATTTCATTTATTTGTCATTGAAATTACTATATGCTCTCTCTCTTTGTCTCTCTCAAATTCAAAAAATCTTATTAGATTGAAAATCAACGTTATTATTTAGCATGGTTTGTATTGTTATATATTCAATAGTATTATTTGTCATTTCTTAACTACTACAAGCCTTGACTAGTGGTAGTATGGATAAAAAATAAAAATAAAGATATTTTAAAAATATAAAAGATACACTAATAAAAGGAAAGACACTTTAGTAATTGTATAAATATTGGGATGGTACATGATACTATTTGTCATTTATTAACTGCTATATGGATAAAAAATAAAAATAAGATATTTTAAGAATGTAAAAGATATATTAATAAAAGGAGGGACACTTTAGTATAAATATCGGAATGGCACATTGTAACATCACCAACTTTGTAATATCACCCACGAGCGTTTACGAGAAGACGAGAACAGAGAGAAGTGTATAGGGTGAAGGGGAAGGGCATGGCGGCGGTGCTTGGGGCTGACGGAGCAGTAGGCGGTGGAGCCTCCTCCTCCGATGAGGGATTAATCTACGGTATGTGCTGATTAATTTAGACCCAAAACCCAATTAGGGTTTTCTTCGCAAAGGCGAGTTTTTAGGCTTAGCGGCCAAAGGCGTGCAAGCGCTCGCCTTGATGACCACGACTCTGCTGATTATCTCTCTTGATCAACATCCTGCTATTCACCCCCTAGTTTTATCTTGTGAGAATTTATTGTTCCATTTATTTCTTGTTTTTCTTTTTCCCTGAAATTTCTGTATTTTACATACGAATGCTCAGTCATGGAAGCTCTTCCCGAATTTGATCCGAAGAAAGAGGTCACCTACAACGACTTGCAACTCTTTACGGACAATTTCCGCAAGGAGAACCGGCTTGTGCGGACTCAGTTTGGGGTATTGTATAGGGGAAAGATTCCACAAGGCTGGAGAGGAATTGATGAGAAAAATGTTGCAGTTAAGATGTGGGAAACTAAGAGCTTTTTACCAAGTGGTCGCCCCTATTACGTTAAGCCAGAATATCTACTTGACAGAGTGAAGGTGAGTACGTATATTCATTGTGGCAATTTGTCTTACTGGCCAAAGGTCTGTCATGTAACTTAAGTTGTTTTATTGGTTCCTTGTTCAGGATGAAATCAGATTCATGAGTCTACCCTTTCTCCAGAACCTCCAAATAGTGGGGAAAGTTTTGCATTATTGCTTTGAACTGAACACATTGGGTGTTGTGTATGATGTCAATCCTCTGGGCACAGTTTTCAACTTCATTTGTGATAAAGGTATAACTGAGATCTTTCTAACCTTACCTCATTGTTCTCCATATATCTACATAGATTCCTATATATAATCTGTGGTGCTTTAGACTTTTAGCACTTTCTTGTTGTTTCTTGCCCAAATTAATCTCCCACTCAAGTCATATGCATGTAAGTATCACTGTCAAATGACTCCAAGATTCTTCTTCTTCTTCTTCCTCTTATATATATATATAATTGTGATCTGTTTGATAATGAAGAAAAGATAATATATTTACTGCTATGCAATAGTAGTAGTCCTCTTCCTGATCATCATCTACTGCTTATTTGGACTCAAGTAAAGAGGGAACAATAATTGGAAAGGAGAATAATATTGCATGCTACAAGGTGGAGAAGGGGGCAATTAGGAGAATATTAGTTGGGTCAAGGCCACCAAAATGTGAGCACAAATGTGGAGGATGTGAACCACACATTCCCATTCACATCCCCACCACCACACAATTTGCCAACTAGCAGCCTGAGTCTTGGAAGCCGCACTTCCTTCTTCAATCCATGATGATCATCATCATCCCGACTCTTGGAATTGCTACTGCCAACTTCCCTTCTTCAATCTTTCATCAATGCATGATATCATCTCTTCCTTTTTGCAGCTTTACTACTCTCTAGTTGCTTGCTCAGATAGAAATCTATATATGGAGAGAGATTAATGTTTTGACGCATTAGTTCAATCGTGTTGTAATGTGTATATCTTGCCAATTTATGAGTTTTACACTATGTTTGGTTCAAAAAAAAAAAAGTATCACTGTCAAATGAACTGCTTTGTCCATTTCAATAATGATTAAGTTTCCCTTGAGTGTGCATTTTGTATGGTTCAAGAAGTATGCATGTTTTCTTGGCAAAAAGTAGAGATGATAATGATGGTTGTATGTACGAGAGATTTGATACTCTTTAGTACCTCTTGTTGATTTCTTGTTTGTCAGATAAATTTGGATGGGCTAATAGGGTGAAGGTAGCCATTGGATTAGCTCGTTTTCTAAAATTCTGTCATGATAATGTACCAAGCTACCTTGTCCGTAACCTTTGTGCTCAACATGTCGTATTGGACCAGGTAATGTGTGGCTTTCATGTTCTTCTCGGTTTCTTCTTTTTTATGTATTTTTTTATAGGTTTCTGCTTCACTATTTATAGCTTCTTGCGCATGATGCAGGATTTCAACCCTGTATTAGTTGATTTTGCTATGGTCCTTGGTGGGGGTATTGGTGATGACAGTCCTCCTGGGTGGCATGTTCCGGTATCATCATATTGCTATGAAGACTCGCAAGTAATTTCAGTGGGTATGTGTAGCGTGGGATGGTTTAAGCTTGTCCTTGCAGGCATTTCCTGTTCAGGAGGATGTAATTTTATATGGTATGATAAATTTATGTTGTTTCTGCAGGTATGTGGAGTGTTAAGACTGATGTGTTCACATTTGGGGTCATCCTGTTGGAGCTCATTCTGGGATGTACTTCTATTATGTACGTGCGCAAGAAGCATTGTTTTCTCTTTGAGGATGCTCGTGGGGTATATAAAAGAGAATCACAATTAGAGGAAGCCAAGACCAAGAGCAAAAAAGTGAAAAAGTCGTTTTGGTTTTGGAAAAAGAAAAAGGAGGAACAAAAAGAAGTGAAAACTGTGAAATGTTCATTTGTTAACAAACATCTTGAGCTTGATCCAGAATTTCATCCAGACGATGGAGCTCAACTTACCATGCTTGCTGTGCGTTGTGTCGACGTATGGACGACTTATAGGCCTCGTATTGATGAATTGGTACTTGAGTTGGAGAAGCTGCATGTTGTTATTAAGCATGGTGGAGTGCCTTAAAATTTCCGATGTTTTTAATTTTCTTGTCTTGGGAATTAACTTTCGTATTAGTTCGAATTTGGTTCTTACGTACTTGAATGCTTAATGCATTTCTCTCTCTTTTTCTGGCTGTTAAAATATGTTTTCATTTTTCATGTGCTTTTTCAGATTAGTCTTGCGATATGCTAAATCGTTGGATTTAGCCTACATTTTATATGATCTGATTGCTGATTGTCTTTAGTTGAATCTTAGTTTCAGAAAATTCCAGTGAACGCATACTGCTTAAAGACGTTCATACGGTGGGTGGGGGTATTTTTTCGTGTTACGCCAAAAAAAAGCAACAACTGCCACCGTCCTTTTAGCATTTCTCATCTGACATATTGGAAAATGTATATTTACTATTTAGTCGGTTGAAATATTTGAAGTTAATAGACTTTGATCTTGCAATCCCTATTTTAGTGGAAAATAAGTGAAATATTTTATTAAAAAATGTTGTTAAATGATTCAGAGTTTCAACATACTGATATTTCAATTAGTTTGAGTGTTTTATATTATAAACTAATTCGTTATTATTTGGGATGCAAACAAGTCGAGTCGATTTTTAATCATCTTTTGGAACTCAGGCTTGATGAGCTAATAAAATTGAGGCTCGAACCTTCGGGCTCAACTCGTTAAGCTAGATCTTGCAATCAAGTTATAAGGCTCTCGAGGTCAAAGCGTGAAATTATTTTATAATATATAAAAAATTAATGTGTTATGATAATTTTTATGTACAAATATTTTTTTTGAAAAAAAAAATTGTAGGCTCTCAAAACTACGAACAAGAATCATTTGGCTCAAGTTCAGCTGAAACTTTATAACAACTTAGCTTGAGTTAGAACAATTTTTGAGCCAGCTCATTAAGCTTGGTTCGTGCAAGCTGTTTTGATTCGTTTGTATTCCTAGTTATTATCATGGAATATTTGTGCTTGAACTGATTAAAATATATTTTTTTATGTTGTAATATATATATATATATACTTTTGCGACTTTGTTTAGTGGAACATGGGCGAGGGATGCCGGTAATTCAATCTAATCTAATATATATAAAGTAAAATGATATTCGATTCTATTTTAAATATATTTTTTATGTGGCAATGGTATAGATATATTAGTTTTGTTTATTTTTGCCGTGTAAATGTATTCCGTACATAATATAGGTAATTCTCTATAACATATTTTCATATTTCTCTAATTTTCATGTCAACATATTTTCATATGTAATATACGTATAGTTTTCTATCTTAATTATTTTTAACTTCATATATTAATATATAATTTTTTTGACTCCTTACTGTATTGTTAATTTTTTTCCTTTTATCTATGTCAACATGTATATTTATTGTACTATTAATTTTTGTTCCTTTTACCTATGTCAACATATGTAAATATTCCATCAATTTTTATGTTAATATTAATGTAAAAAGATTATAGTAGTTTATCATTTGTGCCACATATCTATTAAATATTCTCTCTCTCTCTCTCTCTCTATATATATATATAATTATATTAATTTTTATAACTCCTATTTTAATATATAAATTTTGTATTTCTTTCCGTATTGTCTAATAGTTATTTGTTGTTTACATTCTCAAATTTGATTTTTTTGAATAATTATGAACAAACACACAGACACACACATGTATGTGTGTATAACCAAGTATATACATGCCTATTTGTCAATGCAATTTAATTGGCATGTTTTGCATAAGCCAAAAATCTCTATAATAGTTTATATTAAAAATAATTTAAACATAAAGTCTACTATTTAAAAAATAGAATACTATTTGTCCTTTTTTTTCCCATCCACCTCTATAAAATCATTCTCTTTGTGAAATAAAATTTATTTTTCTTAAAGATGCATGTATTTTATAATATTTATATTGCTTTTCTAATATTAAATTTTATATTTATGCACCACGATGATATAGAAGAAAATTAAGTCATGATTTAAATATTTTTCTTATATGATAGTGACGTTAGTAAGTTAATTTTATCCGTTTTTGCCATGTCAATATATTTTCATATTTGATATCCTATAGATATTTGTTTGAATATTAATATAAAAGCTATATTAGTTTATTATTATGGCTAAATGTAT
Source organism: Jacaranda copaia (assembly GCA_014898725.1). Taxonomy (NCBI): domain Eukaryota; kingdom Viridiplantae; phylum Streptophyta; class Magnoliopsida; order Lamiales; family Bignoniaceae; genus Jacaranda; species Jacaranda copaia. The sequence continues at coordinate 300,669 of JACGDI010005714.1, forward strand.
AATTGTAGTAAATACTTAATATATACACTTACATTAACATATACGTAACCTTTTGTAATAATTTTTGCAACTCTCTTTATTCATATATAATTTTTGTAATTTCTTATTATATTGTTTAATAGTTACAATAAAGATAACATATCTATTTTTATAGAATATCAAATTATTTTTGTGATAAAAGAATCTAAAATTTGATAAATAAATAATTTTCTATTGGTTGAGGACTTATCAAAGTTTTCTTTTCTTTTTTCCATTAAACTTAAAAAAATAATCTCTTTAAGATATACAAAGTCTTTTTTAAAAGATATCATATTTGTAGAGTAAAACTAAATTTTAATTTGAACTTATAGTTTGTTATGAACATGAGAAATCACTTCCCACAATTTTTATAATATCTCAATTTTATTTCTATATTATCAAGTTTTTTGAATAAAAATGTTTTAATTTATAGTAAGATATGTAAATATATTGTCTGTATAGTTGAAATTTTTAATAGCTTAATAAGTGAACATTTAAATAACCAATAACATCAATTTTTAAAATCTTTAGTACATTTATTTACACATTTTTTTAATATTTATATCACATAGATTCATTTATATAAGAATTGAATAAAGAATATTTGGTTTAGGCATTTGGTAGGAATAATGTCAGATTAACAAAGTTTTTTTAAAACTAACAATCGTATTAAATTATTTATATAATTTATTTTCATGAGAAATTTATGAAATGTTTATTTGTTTTTATGTATTAAGTTAAATACTGAAAAATATCTATTATGTACAATATTAGGTTAAAACAACTTTATTATTATACTGTTTAGTAGGTTTTAATATTCTCGCAATTGTTCATTATTATTACTATTTTTTTTTTTACCTTTTCAAGTATTACATATTTTACTTTTGTTTGAGTTCCTTTAAATTTATTGAGTTGTTTTTTATTATGTAAAAACATAAGTGCTTATATTGTTCTTTGTTGTAAATATGATGATGCTGTTGTTGCGTGTTGAATAAATATTCATAAATTATGATTTAGTGGAAAAATCTTTAAGTTTGTATCATTTATCTAATTAATAAAATATATATTAAATTGAATTTATATGAAATTCAAAATTATATTTTCATTGTAATAACTTGATTCGTGCATAGCATAAGGAATATGCTAGTGAATATATAATTAAGAGAAAAATCTATTAAAATTGAAACTAAAACTAAATAAAATAAGAGATTGTATTTTATTTTAGATTTAAGAATTGTCATACAATAACAATGCGTGTCTCAGGCACCATGACAACACCGTGAAATTATGTCTTATGTATCAGATTTTTCCTTTCTCTAATTGGCGCGCATATGACCTGATAATAATAATAATATTTTTTATCATTTCTAATGTCTTCTAAAAAAATATTTCAAAAGCATGTATCGATGAACATAATTTGATAAATAAGTTAGCTTAAATTAAAAAAATTAATTTATTAAAAAATTAAAATGACAAACTTTTAACTAGAATATGAATCTTAACAATTTAATTTACATATAGTGAAATTAAACAAAAATTTTCATAGACAGATCAAATTTGTTACACTAGAAAAATTAAGATACCAAAATGTAAGTTGGAATTTATAGAAGATGATGATTTATCTACACATCATGAAATTAGATAAAATTCTTCTACTTAAAAAGTGTAATTAAAATTATTTTTTGAATATTAAAATTTAAAATAAAATAAAAATTATAAAAAAAT
>JACGDI010005714.1:302511-314396 GCA_014898725.1 Jacaranda copaia
ATTTGCTAATGAGACTTTCAATTACAGACATTAAAAATTCCAGAAATCTTGCTAAATTGTGATGTAGCTGTGTGTGCTGTACCAAAGATCAACCTTATACCCATTTTAAAACCCAAAGTCAATCATTGCAGCATCAAAATTCCGTCCAGACCCTGAATCAGCAACATTGAATTAGCCTCTCAAGTAAGACTGAAGACAGTTCTAAGTTTCTATAAGCAATATGACAAATTATAGCTCTGGTCTCCAGCTGATTCCCAGGGCACCTAATATAGTACATCAACACGTATTCAACTAAAGTCGCAATTTCAGATACAACACAACATAATGCATAAATACACATCAAATCTCCTCTATTACCTCTAATTCAGTGATCTCAAGAAGTCCCAGAAACTTGAAAAAGAAAAGTTAACCCAAAAAGAAAAAATACAGCACAAGCAGTCATGTTATCATTAAGCTTTCTCCCCTTTTTCTATCTGAGAAGAAATTAAGCCTGATACATACATACATACACAAAGCTGACACAAAATCACTTCTGGTTTCCAAATCTTCACTCTGTTCTTATCACTTGTAAATCTTTGTCAATTTGTAGTCATCAGTTGACTCACGCAGCACCTGAAACGAGCCTCTCTGACAGTCGTTATCTCGGTCTCTGCAGCGTCCAGCATTGTAACCACCTCACTGAAGGAGGCCTAACGTCGGGATCACCGTCCCAGCAAAGCATCATGATCTGACTGAGAGCAGGAAGACAGTCATGGGGGATGGTTGGTCAGACACCTTTGTTGACGACGGCATATGCCGCCCGAACAGCAGTCATATTCTGGAAAGGAAGCATCCATGTCATAAGCTCCCACAGTACAATCCCAAAGCTATATACATCAACTTTCTGGTTGTAAAGTCTATGCTGGATCATTTCCTTGCAATTTCACAGCACAGAGTAATAAATATCTGATGTATATAACTGATGTTTTGGATGCAAATGCAAGGACTATGTGCAAAAAAGGAAGAATAAATGACCATCATGAGAATTCTAAACATCGAGTTCCAACCAATTACAACTTCAAAAAGGAGCCAATGGATGAAGAGGCGCTCCTCATTGACAACTGTCATAATCACCGTTTCGAAGTTAGCAGAACTAATGCAGCGTCACAACCAAAACTTCATGTTTCTTTACTAATCTTCTGCTGTATATGGCCTCAGATTGAGACTATCACTCCAACAGACATTATTAGCCTAATTTTTCACAAAACTAATATAGCCCTCACAAGTCTGTTTTGATACTGCAGCCCATACGACCATATTCAAAATGCTGACAACAACATATTATCCCATGATCACTGCTTTTAATTGATGCTCTCAGTATAATTGTTTGTAGGAGATGCATTATATGCACTGTTGTCCCAGAAAGTCAACCATCACCACCTAACTTGCTCTCCCCAAAAATTAAAATATCTACAAATATATATATATATATGAAACTAAATAATAATTATCATTATTTGACTATGAGATAATTTAATGTTGTATATATACGTTAATAAAATGATACTTCATACTTTACTATAACTTTAATTGGAATATTTAAAAAAAATAAAATATATTATAATAATCAATTAAACACGAAATAAAATTTTAGAATATTACATCTTTCATTCCTTTAATTATAATTAGAAAGACCTTTATTCTTCCCTTCACTCGTCATGTCTATCAAATTTCTCTATTTATTAACATTTTGAACGCGAAATATTACAATGCATGAACACCAACTTTGGGACCGTTTGTTTTGTTTTCAACTCTCCTTTTCATTTTTACATAGAATTTCATTCTCGATACATTTTTCCAAACACTCTTTTTATCTTCACATTTTGTTTTTTCTTATTTTTATTTGCATAACTTTTAATATAAAAAATACAATAACATCCAAATACATTTCATTTTCAATACTGCAAAATCATTTAATTTCGAACAAAATATCCAGATAACATTTTATTTTCAAAAATTCACATTTATAACTAATTTTTTACTTTCATTTTGCTGGAAGATAAAAATGCCTCCATAAAATAAAACCAAATGGCTCTTAGGATTATGTTTAAATAGTTTTTTTAAAAAATAATTTTGTTCAGTTCATTGCTTTTTATTTATTAAATCCCCCAGGTACAGATTATTATTTGCAAATGTTTTTGATTATTTGAATCTTATTGCATATAATCTAACAAATTACAACACTTTTAAACCCACAAATTGAAAATCATTGACTTGTGAAAAAGTCCTAGCGTGGAAGAGGGAATAGACAAGGAAAAGGAAAAGGAAAAGAAAGAGAAGACGAGAACAAAGAAAAGGTAAGATATATGGAGGAGAGGAAGGACGTGACGGTACGGTACCATATCAAATGTATCTCGCTATTATTTTACAGTTATGACATTCTTACATCAAATTATAATATACTAATTATATAAACTAACATGCGATGCAGTCCAAATACTCAAATATTCTCAAATAACACTTATGATATTTAAAATTGGAAAAATTATATTTTTGGTCCCATTGGATGGGGAGTTTGCACTTTTGATGCTTAGGTTAATACTTATAGGATCAAAATTTTAATTTCTTTTAGCACATTTAGGACAACACCTCAATGTTTGTTAGTGTTTCGGCAAAACCGTTAAATGAAAAAAATTAATTACCCAACCCCAAAAATTTGGTTTATTTATAAAAATCTCACATATTTTGAAATGCCCAATCAACCTTCACTAAAAAATTAAAAATATATAACACAAGATACTCTATATAAAATTTTTAAATATTATATATCAATATAAATATATATATAAAATAAATATCATATAAATATAAATACATATATATGTATTATGGATCTGTATATTATGGGTCTCGGGTCAAAGTGCATCTATTGGGCTCGAACTCAGTCAACACAATCCACATAAATATTTACAAGTACCGTAGTTCCCAACTCCCTACAATTGCTTCCTCCATTTAAATATTAGAATCATGTCATTTAAACACTCAAAAAATATTTATGCAAACTGCTAGAATCTAATAAAAGAATATCACACTTTGGTCGAGATCCAAACCTAATACCTCGCATGTAAATATGACTTGCCAATTTTTTCCGCAACTATCAAAACACAAATAAATAAGAGTGCAAATTCCTCTAAACCAATATCAAATCAATATTTTTCTCTCAAAACATATTATGACAATATATATGTACATAACCAATTTCTCATCACATGTAAATACACAAAAAAAATTGAAATACACCTTATTAAATCAATAGAAACTGAGTGATATGATATCTATAATAAAAGTTATTTTTATTATAAAACTTTTGAACAAAACATTTCATTATTCTCCAATAATCGTCAAATCAAAAACAAACAAAGGTCGTATTTTCTTAATTGACTGTCAAAATTATTTCCCTCTAAACCAATGCCAAATTAGTACTCTTTTTCTCAAAACATTCTCAAAAACATATTTCAACTATACAAATACATACCAATTTCTCATTACATATGTCCACAAAAAAATTTAAGTACACCTTACTAGCTTAATAAAAAATTATTGATATGGCATGTACTGTAAAAATTGTCTTCCCATAATACTCTCAAACAAAATATTTCATCCGAAAGTATGCTCCAATAATCATCAAAACAAAAACAAACAAACAAACATCACATTTTCTAAGTGCCCATTTCGTTTCATTTCCAAAATCCTTTTACATATTTTCTACTCTTTAAAAAATGAAACACATAACTTTATATATATATATATATATATTCACCTAACATCATTTTCATTTTCACTTTCATTTTCAAAATATATTCCTCAATAATTTATATATCTTCTCTCTTTATTCCATTATTTCTATCTCTCTCCATTTACAACCTATTAAACTCAACATAATCATTAATTTTTCAACAACCTACTAAACTCAACATAATTAATATTACTTTTTCAGTAATTCATCAAAATACAAACTCATTTTCAAATTCTTTCTACTAACTACTTTTCAAAATTTTAAAAATAATAGAAATAAAAATTAAAATTAAAAATAAAACCAAACGGGCTCTAAATTCACTCTCAAATTATATTCTTCCAAAACAATTTTCTCAAAACAATCAAATCACAACCAAAGAAACCCCAATTTAACTCATGCATTGTGAGTGAGAAACTGTATTTTGGTCCAATTCTTACACCTTGAATCACTTAATAATAATGTACGTGACTATATCCAAAAGCCACGATTTCCACTCACATATAAGAATCATTATTTAAACCAGTCAGGGTATAACAAATGCGTAGGCCCATTATGGTGTCAAATCCACCTTAAACTATATACCCTATCACGTGAAATGATTGCTTATGTAACGAACTCTTACAAATAATTTGTGATAAAATATTCAGAATCATCTATCAACAGTTATTCTAGCATTGATTTAACTTCCTCCAAATTATAATCAACTAATTTATTTGTGCTGTTACAAATAACTTAGAAAATTAAAATACATAAAAGAAAATTTCAGGATATAAATTTGCATGGTTCATCCAATTAGATTGCATTTTCCGACAAGAAGTGATAAATTTAAGTAAATTGTTAGAGGTGCTAAATGACTTACAAAAAGATCTCTTAAAGCCAAAGAGGAAGAACAAAAGTGCTCCCTAAATTTCTTTATTATTTTGCTACACTTCACAAAACCCTTCTAAAAAATCCAATGTAAAAAAGTTTATAAAATAATAAATTGTCGAGCTTGGGCTCATAATTTGAGCCAGGGTATAGAACACTCTGTCAAATCTCGCCAATCCTGCAGGGTTATGCAATGGAGCTTCGAAAATCTTGAATTGGAATTCAAAACACTCTGTTTAAAAAACTTTTGAACCATAAATATAACACGTGTCAGAGCGATATTTTTCACTTTCATATTTAATTTTATTAATGATCGCCACACGCTATTCTTACTGACATAAAAAAATTATATTTTGACATCATTAATGCTAATTAATTGCATTGATAATCAAACGCTTATTTTTTATTTAAATTATATAAAACAGAATCCAAGAGTGATTTTTGAGAGTTGTAATAGAGATATAAGGAAAGTGGAAGGAGGAGAAGAATGAGGGGATAAATAGTTAGTGAACATTTTTCTTTTGTGGATGAGTAAAATTTTATTTAAAATATTAAAGGGTATAAATGATACATAACAAATTAATGTAATAATATTGAAATCATTGTTTTCTGAGTATAAAAATACTTTCTTTTTATATAATATAGATTATCCAATTGGAAGAGGAGCCACACCAACTTTTTCTTTTTTTTAGAGAAAATATTATAAATGACAAAATTTATCTTTTCAATAAGTCGATATTATCTTATTATCAAATCAAGTAAATTGAAGTAGAATATAATCATATGCATATAAGATGCACAATACGTTCATTTCAAATCAAACACAAGATCTCCTACGCAATAAGAAAGATTGATAGTATTAAACTATAAGCCACTGAAAATGAACTACACCAACTTAGTATCAGCTGCATAGCTTATGTTTGTTTTTTTTCTCAAATTCTCAATAAAAAATAAAGGTTGCTAAGATATATGTTGGTCGGTGGCCCGTCTTTGTAGTGTCAATCTTTTACAATAAATCATACCACATAAAAATTTTCAAAAAAATAAATAAATAAAAGATATCAATCTTATAGTATCTGTTTTATTTATAAAGTGCTGAGAGCCTTTACAGCTAATGTGATATGTCTCTTAATGAGTTAATAAAATTGATTTTACTTTAAAAATAATAATAAAATAATTTATCGATAATTTTAAAGGACAAAAGTAAGAGAAATGCTATAAAGAATTTTTGTTTTGATTTAAGTATCGAATATTTACTAATATAATAACAGATGTATATAAATTGATTAAAAATTAAATCTAAGTATGGCATGAGTAATTAATTGATTCAACGGCGTTGTTTCCACACTTGTATGTATGAGGTTTTAAAATCATATATCAATAAATTTTTAATTCATATATATATATATATATATATATATATATTGAAAGAAAAAAAATTCTTAAGGATGGATTTAAACTGCCAAATTTTGTAGAGAAGAGAATTGGTCTTGTTAGGAATTCCCTCTTTGCAGGGAAAAAAATATAAGAACAAAGGCCCTTGAAAAACATAGTCAATAGGCACAAGGAATAGGTCAAAATATTTGTAACCGCTAGAGGAAGGACTTGAACCTTCGACCTTGTGGTTAACAGCCACACGCTCTAACCAACTGAGCTACTCCAGCTTGGTGCTATTAATTAAAATCGAGGTTAATATTGTAACCTTTGCTTGTAACGAATTGCTCTGCCCCATGAAGACTAATCTACAACCAGATTCAAACTGTGTAGTAGAAGCATAAAACCATCTTATCTACAATATTAACCAATGCTAACAATCTTACTTGAGCCTCTTTACCTTCTTATAATACCTCACAATTTCTTCATTTGCATCTTAGCTTCTCATATTCAATAACCCTTTTAACTTACCAATTAACAGGCATAAAAAAATTACTTCAAAAATAACAAGAAAAATAATTTTCAATTTCCAACTTTTCAAAAATATATGTTCAGTTTCCGACAACGGCTTCAGAAGCACAAGAATTGAAAACATCAACTGAATCTACCAAAAAGAGCACCACAGAACTCATGGTGGAAATACTTGTCTGAAACCAACCACCAGATGTGAGAAGATCCATCCATCGACAGGCAAAGGATTCATAAATAGCTGCTGCTTCTTATCACCAATATTTAATCATCATATGGCCGAAGCTCTTCCTCTGATCATGCACAAAAATATAGCAGAAAACAGGATTAGTACAGCATGCAAAGTCTTGATGTTTCTGGACTGAAGCTGATCAAAATGGTTAAAAGTTCATTACATCAAGATATATGTACTAATGAAATTAGAAATGAAAGGTAGCATCATTTGAAAATGTCAAAAGACTATGAAATATAATTATTTGTTTCATTATTTTATTTATCACATCAAGAATTTCCAAAATTATGTTCTATCATGTTCAAGCAGGTATCTAAAACTTCAAATATTAAACCCTTTTTTTATTTAGAAAAAAAAAAAAAGAACATTGATTAAAAGATTGTATTGGATATTTTAATTCTGGAAATAAACTTCAAGAAATTATTTTTGGAGAAAGAGTGATGATATTGAACCTCTTAGTGCACGCTGCTTGTTCAGCAATTGAGTCTTTGCTTTGTGGAAAGATGATCTTTTTGGCCATTTAGTCCTCTGCATTATGTGGGAAAATGAAAAACATACAACATGTCAAAGCAACAATACTCTTGGTCAGAAGAAGAACTCTATTCTCTTAAACAAATACATAATTATAGATAAACATAATGACGACAAGGATTAAAAAAAGGCTAAAAAAGGACAAAGCATATTCAAGTCAATACTATCTCATACAAGTACTAGAATAATTGTCTTCCTCTATATTGATAAAATTATTGATTTAGTTGACACTCCAGAATATACATTGCTAATTAATTAAGACATCAGCTTGAAAAACTTACCTTCAAGTCCTCATCAATCTCTCTTCGACTGGATTCAGGCACAAAAAGATGAATAGTAACCTAAATTTCAGATAGAATTTGGCAAATTTGATCATTCCATGAAACTAAAATTCAGAAGTCAACTCAAATCAGCAAAGCCCTATTGAGGCAATAGTCAAAAAATACAATAAAATACAAACTAGACCTCTTCTCTTTCAGAACTGTAGAGCTCCTTCCCCAACGTTTGTTTTCTGGGTGTAAAGTTGAAAACATCATGTAGAAATTCATTTTCCTGTTAAAGAGTAGGCCTCATAAAGGATAATTGAAGAGAAGATTATTACATAACAGTCAGAAGGAAGATTCTAACCAGCATGTGCGGTACAAACCCACATCCTAGAAAACGCTTGATAAAATTGACCTTAAAAGAAACAATAGAATTTGAGTACCTAAGCATCAGAGACTGAAAGAATAACTATCACATAAAAGTTACCTGTAATAATTGGGACAATGAATGTAACTGCAAGGTATGTTCGCCGATCTTTAAAGCAGTTTCATGGAAACAACCACCCTAAAGAGCTGAAGATATAAGGCTAATCTCATAGAAACATTTTTATTCAATAACTCTGTTAAGATAACATTATACCTCTAGAGCTTCCAACACACTCAGCGAAAAGTTGTTCCATCCATTCAGAACTTTTGTGGCTTCACTCTGAAGTGAAGTTTGTCTCAAAAGTCTTTTGGCGAGATGGGATACAATTTCTTGTAGTTCTAGTATGAAGGAATCTTGATCCAGTATGTTCTTTCCCTTCTTCAAACAAATTTTATCAATTGTAGTATCACAAGCAAATTTCGCAAGGAACCCCACTTCACATACTAAAGCAATAGCTTCACCAGCTGCCATGCAGACAGATTGATCATCCACTTCTAGAAGCTCCAGAAAGTAAGAAATAGCTCTGTTGAAGGAAAGGGTAGATAAACTTTACTCTGGATAACAGTTTTATGTCCTAGACAGAGCCGTGAGCAATTAGCAATTATCTAAACTTAAATGACAAATTATTGGAGCCATGGACTAGATTTAAGGCAATCACTGCACAAAATTTGGCTATCTGAGGTATGTTTAAAAGTGAAGAAACTCATAGCAGAAACATGAATAAGCACAACATAAAGCAAAATGTGTTAGATGCCATTTTCCAAATTTATTATATTATCAAATTCACTATCCAAAAGTTTTATAATGATGCCCCTCTGTTACTTCAAAGATATATGGGTTTATATATGTCAGCGCATGCATCATAACTATTCATGAGATCTACTTTACCCCTTCCAATAGTTGTGATTAAGATTCCAGCCATTGACAGTTGTAAGAAGAAGTGACCAAGCAGAAATAGCAGCAGACAGAACTGATGCTGAATGTTTTTTCACTACAACCTGACATAAAACAAAAAATCAAAAGAAAGGAGGTTTAACATCATAAACAGGAAAAAAGGAAATCACCAAAAACATTGATGGATATAGCCAATTTTTTAGAACATATGATTGAAAGTTGCAGCTTGTTATTGTGTTTGACAGTGAAACTTTTATGATAAGGATTAGATAAAAGATGAATCAACAAAAAGGATAAAAAGGAAATAAAAATTTTAAATAAATCATAAGCATAATTCCGTTGATCAATAGTTCTATTTTCTTTCTTTCCTGCTCTAGTATTTAAAGTAACATGAGTCACTTGTTGAAATAAGAGCTAAACTAACTTAGAAAAACACAGGCAGCTGCAGCTAATCAGTCATGCCCTCAGGACAGTAGCACCAGGGCCCTACTTTTAGCACTGAATTCATGCTTGAAATAAAATGATGATATATTGACTAATCTCAGGAGAACAATATACTGTGTGATAGAGAATACAGAAACTCAGGCAAAGTTCGTTAGAATATCAGATTGTAGACCATATTTGACTATAGCCTAATGATTTAATAAATGAGACAGATCATATGGCCAAACAGTGGATACTCTGGAGTTGGTGCGGAGGGTATATAGAGCAGTATGACAAAGGTATCTGGACACAGGGACACACATACATTTTCACCTGGATTCGATTGAATGAAGTGCCATATTATCTGCATGCAAGCTTCTGTCTGTTCTGAATCATTTGCACCAACAAAAGCCGCAATAGCTAAACAGTCGATCACCTAAACAAATAACAGCAACCACCCCCAGCCCCAGCCCCACAAAGAAAAAAAAGGGTGTAAAATAAAGACAGAGAAAGCGAGAGGGTTAAAATGCACAACATTATGGATGAGACAAACAATGACTGGTCAGTTAACTGTTAGATTTAATATCCGTTACCGAGCATCATACATACAGATAACAGTAATGATTCGGTGCTAGATTTCAGAGCTTTTGAGATTAGGGGCAGTGACTCCTTGTAGAGTTCATGAGCATTATCCCCAGAACCTTTAGTGATGGACAACAGTCCTGCATAGACACGTGAAAGAAGTAGCCGTTCTAAGCAGAAGTAAACTAAAATTTATTTGAAAAAAGGAGATATTTTGAAATGGAAAATAACCAAGGGCATGGGAAGCTAAAACAATCTCTTTGGAAGAACCCTTTTTGAAAGAATTCAGACATCGGTAGAGTAAAGTCACAAAACTGCAAAAGTAGAGCATCACAAAGAAAGTCATCTTAATCTGCAGAAATGGGTGTCAGCCAGATTTTATTTGTAAGAGTAAAATTCTTCCATAATCTAGTTGGTGTTGCTAACTTTTTCTCAGCAAACTGACGGCAATATTTGACTTTAAGACCATCAACAATCGAAGATAGTGCATCCTCCCTTACCGAACCCCTAATCACCAAAAAAAAAAACGTACTTAGTTAGACATCAAAGGAATGTTTAAATAGAATGAGAAGTCAAATATAACATTTTCAATCAAGAAGCACCTTTTGGCGAATAAATCATCCACAAACCGATCCATTGTATCTATAGCACCAGTTGGAGCAAATGTGGCAGAGATGATATATGAGATAATGCTGATGCAGCTGGGCCTACAAGAAGAACTGCAAAATTCCAACTCAACATGCTATAACATGAAAAAGGGACTTATTTACAGTTCTTCAAACATGTAAATTCATGTAAACGCTACTATCGCAACATGCAAGAATCAAACAGTAAAATTCTCAATTTCTTCAGTTTTCTTACAGTTGGAAGTATAATGAAACGGCATAATGCAAGTGGGATCAGCATATAGCCAACGAAGTAACAAATAAACTAGTAAACGAAAAAGAAAAAAGTGAAGGGGGTTTAGAACATAGAACCCACTTTTCCAATTCATCCAAAATTCAAGACAGAACTAACCCATCAAGAAAACTCCCATTAAAATTATAACACACAGAGAAAGAAGCCAAAATAACAAGTGAAGATATCTCTAAGATTTTTAAAGAAAACCGATTTTTTCAATACACTCCAATGCTTACAACAAACAAAAATTTATTCCACTCGTGAAAATCTTGAAAGCTCATAAGTTACAACTAAAAGATTCAACTCTTTAACTGCTAAACCTGTTATAGAGTAGTATAAAACCAAAGTAGATACCTGTAAGATTTTTTAAAGAAAACTGATTTTTTTCAATACTTCAATGCTTACAAAGTGTTGGAAAATCATGATTTAAGCATACAATTACAACTAATCATATAAATCATTATATCAAATAAGGAGGTCAATGTTACCTTTTGATTAGCGGAAGACTTATGAATACCTAGTTTCTTTGAATGTGTACAAACTGCACGTTCTTTAATTCAAAAGGCCTTCTATTGATTATCGTTAATTTAGACACTTTAAACTCTTGGACTATTTTGGTGATACCCAACAAAGACTTAAAAAATTAAGTATGACAGAGTTTTTTATAAGTGAACTCTTAGAAAGAGAGCTATATATAAATGACTCTTCCAATTCAACTAGAGATCTAAACAATGTCTATCCCGCTAAATCATTGTAAAAATTAAGAGATTTAAATAATATCTATCCTACTAAAGTTCATCTCTTTCATTGTGAAGAAGAGTTTTAATCCATTAAGAACTATATTTTCTTTCTTTTTTTAGATATAGATAAGATTTTATTATATCTATTGAGTCAAGAGTTCAACATTGACCCAATTTATAACACAAATAAAAAAATTTATTCTATTCATGAGAATTTTGAAAGCTTACAAGTTACAATTAAACAATTCAATTGTCGAGTGGCTTGTGGCCTACATTATGTCCCGTGGAAGGTTAAAGTTTGAATTCTAACACACTATCATATTCATGAATATAAATTAAAAAAAAAAAA
>JACGDI010005714.1:322683-338138 GCA_014898725.1 Jacaranda copaia
GTTTGCTTTTTCTTTTTATAAGTATATCAAGCTTTAACAAATTGTTAAAAATGGGCGAAGGTCTAAAAAAACTTTATCCAATTTGCTAAGGGGAATTGTTGGATTGAGCTCCTATCCATCTGTTTTGTTAAGAGTGATAGACCTAAGATGGGGTAAACTAGGCTGAATACAAAATTATTGTAACTTCAAAAGAAAATGAATAATAATTTTAAGCTAAAAGTTTAAGATGAAATAATACAAATTTAAAGACTACAGAAAACTAAATTGAACACCAAATTTGTAGTGATTCGATAAGCTTACTCTACTGCTTAAGCTTTGCACTTAAAATTTTAATTTGCAAATTTCACTAATGATCCCAAAGAGAATTAGTACAATAAGTTCAATAAATATGAACAAGCAATTCAAACCAAATAAAACTACACTAGACAAACCGATACAGCAGAAGGGTAGGAATACTCTAAAGTACCTAATACAGAAGATTTCACGGTTGATAGTAGTTCTAATTGGAAGTAAACAATGCATTGCTTTCTTTCCTCCCATAAGATACTTGAAGAAAGTTGATAATAAGAGCTAAATATTTTCTATAAGCAAATGTTTGTTTTTTTAAATGTATCTTTTCAGGATTAAATAGTGATTCTTTACTCATATTGAATGTTTCAATTGTAACTTTCCATAGATGGGCTACAGTGATAACTTACCAAATTTGGATGTCATTCTTCAATCAAATGAGATTTTTCAACCTTCATCAGTGTCTCCAAACTACTTTTTTCATACGAGAGAAATTATCAACATTTTATCTGAATATATAATGACCTTAAGATGGAAACAAATAATGAATTACTTCTTTTCATATAAGAAAAATCAACAATATTCTATCCAAACACACAATGTCTTTAAAATAAAAATAAATCATGAATTACTTAAATTAAGGAGATGAACGTTTTATTGTCCTTAATCAAAACCATAATCCTAACATCTTTCTTTTCTTCTTTTGATCGGGATGTTAGCTTTTCCTTTTCCACTTTAGTTGCCCCAATCATTTTTATTGACTTCAACTCCAAGTGAGCAAATGACGAAGGAATGAAATAGCAGGTCTATTGATTCTACTAACAAGCTAAAAAGTAATTTCGTTTTGGTGAAGAAATAATATGAAAATTGTACAAGGGAATTTTATTTTTAATTAAAAGTATATTATATTCTTTTTAGTTATACTATCGTAATATTTTGTCTTTATCCACACTTAAATACTTTAATTAATTTGATAAAGATTCCTGCCTGACTAAAATTTACTATCGTTAATCTTTTTAAACTATATAATATGGTTCAAATTTATTTTATTTTATTTTATTTTATTTTTTGAATATCTAAAACAATCAAATCAAAATTTGAACCGCTTCAGCGTAGGAACTTGTTGTAAAAGAAAAGAAAATATTGATCCCAAATGGTTATCGTATTAGATAACAATAAACGGTGCAGATTCTTTGACTTCAATTTGCGGCAAGTTGATTTGTATGCGGCAAGTGAGGGTACATCTCGACCGGTGAAATCAAAGTTCCAAATTAGGCAGTTTAGGTTCATTTTTGATAGTGCTGAATGGGTGCATTCCAGCTGCTCGTTTTTTCTCATCCTTTTTTCTCGTTGAATCAAATTGGTCACCCACCTCCGAGTCCCATCGCTAAAGTTCAAATAATTAGAAATTGATTTAATCAATAAACAAGTCTATAAAATTTGTGACCAATGTGCCTCATGCAATTTTTTTTCAATACTTTTTTTTATTATTATTTAAGAGGATTGTTGTTAATTTTTTTAATTTATTTTCAATGAGACTCAAATTCATAATCGATTTGTTCACATGAAAGAATCCTCCCGTCAAACTACCAACCATTTATCCAACATTATTTTTTAAGTAATATTAAAAAGTAATCCCCCTATTTTAATGAATTAAATGTAAGATACGAGCAATTAGCATAATACTGTTCTTTTTAAGTGATCAAAATTCTTTGTTATGGTAAATTATTTGTATTGAGTAATGGATGTATTTTCAAAAACTTCAGAAAAAATATTTTTCACCTTTTAGTTTTGAAGTGTTTGTAAGTGATGCTTTTATTTTGATTTTCTGAAGTTAAACGCGCACACACACATATCAAAAAATAAAATAAAATAAAAGCTAAAATTAAACACCTCTCACCCAACTTCTACAATTTTTGGATACTTTTCATTTCTATTTTCAGACACTCTTTGTTTTAAATAATGTTTAACTTAAAACTCTTACAAACACTCCATAATAATTCCTCAAATGGTAAATCATCATTAAACCCCAGTAAAATTGAATTCTATAAAAGGTATACATATACAATTTTTATGATTACCACAAACGAATTCAAATTCATAATTAAAACCATCACCTTCCACAAAAAAACAAAAAGGAAATAGAAGGGGGGATTGTATCGGAATTGTAAACAATTATTAGCAGTTTTTTTTAAACAATTTAGCTCTTTTTTTTTTCAATAAATGTTTCATCTCCTATTTTATTGCATGAATGCATGATACGTGTATTAATATTTTCTCATAAAATAATCAATCGAGAATCAAATACACTCAGCATATATATATATATATATTATATTGAAATAAAAAATAAAATACAAAATAAAATAAAAGAGCAAAAGTGTTTTTGAAAACGTAAATCAAAATATTGAAGAAAAAAGACACTAAAATACGCATCTGCTAATTGGCCAATTTGAACATTCTACCAAAGAATTAGAGTCTAAAACCACGTGAGATATTATTATGCAAATGTGTAGCGTATAGTCAATTGTCAAAAGGAGGGATTTATATTGCAATAAAAGCACGACACGCTATTATATGGATGAGCATGAGAATTAAGTCAATCTATTTGACTTTTGGCGTTCCGTTATCCACTGCCATTCTTCAATTTACCTAAATAACCCCAAGTTCATTACAAATTGAGTATTTTTTTTAAAAAATATTTCAACAACTACATCAACATCATATTATATTTCAAATTGTATCGCTCTTTAAATAACATTTTATCATTTACTTAAATGTATGCATAATGCATTTTAGTGCAAATGATTGGTTTTTAATTTTTCTTTTTCAATTTATGTGCTGATTAAAGAAAAATTTTAATTCTTTCGTTCTAAAAAATCTTAATTTATACTTTTTTTTCTTTAAAATTCAAATAAATGCCTTGAATTAAGGACTAATCGGATGTAATTAGATCGGACATAGCATTTGGAGAAATTTTCCTAAAATAAAATAAATAAATCATTTCAAAAAAAAAAAAAAAGGCTCTAAAGGATATGAACGTCATTGTGAATATCTACACTACCCTCACAAATCCACCCGTTTTTCAACTAAGCTGACCAGAAACCACTATATATATTCATGTTAGCGTCAGAGCCTAACTTCGTATTCATTACAGCAAATATATTTCATCCATAAAAAAATTTCTAGCGCCAACCAATATCAAGTCAGTCCCCACATCAATCACAGGCAGAGAGAAAGTTAGATCAGCCGCCGTCCGCCGGGAAAATGGAAGGTTTAATTCCGTTCCTTATCCACGCCATGAAGAAGCAAAGGCCACAAAACGCTTACCGCTGCCTCTCAGAGAATTCAGCCAATGGGAGGAGCTACCACCTCCTCCTCGCCGGAGATTCCGTGGAGGGTTCCTCCCATCGCCGGACGCGATCCGACTTCCAGCCGTCGTCCGCCGTTGATTTCTTGTCAGGTTCGGAGCAGTTAGCCCGCGTTAAAAGCTTTGGTACCCGAGGTCCTGCGGCCAATGCCTGGAACGCGGATAATGGGTTAAGGCAGAGGGGTTTTACGTCTATCTCGCAGCACCAAGTTTCTGTCAAGACTAATAATTAAGGCTGACGAAGCGAAATGGTCGTTTAATTGGTTACTAGGCTTTGATGTTGGTTTGATTGTTTAAGTTATTCTTTTTATTGATATGTGTTCAAAAAGCTACATAGGATTGATGTTAGTACAGGGTGTGGCAATTGTAGATTGATAAATTAAAAAAAAAAAAAAAAGCCGTGCTGGAAAAGTGTAAATTTGAGTTGGTTTGATATGTGAAATTGCTTCTTTTTCTCAATGTTTGACATATGAAAGATATGCGAAATTGATTTACACTAACTTTCTTAATCTATAAAAATTGATTTATTCTAATTTTTTTAATCCGATTATTGGTTAATTGACTTAATATTATCGTACAAAACTTAATTTATTGAGTGATGAGTTGGGCTAATGACAGCCGCACGAAGGCTCAAGTGTCCATGGAAGTTCAAGTTATTTGAAACCCATGTGTGCATTAATTAGATTAAAAAATCAATACTTAATAAAGTTAAGAGAAATGAGTAGACATATTTATTTATAATTCTTAACGCTAAATTGGAACATGTTTTACTTGACTTACATCACGCTACTGATTTGGGTATACCAAACTAAGTCATGATATTAACAATTCACTTGGATGCAGATTCAAATGGAGAATATGAAAATTTTCCCTTTTGTTTTCCCTCTTTTTGAGATAAAAAATTGCCCAAAATGATTATCATCATCGGCAAAGAAACAACATGAAACTAGGCTAGCTTTGGAGAAACATATGTTAGAGCCAAAAGCATGACATTTTGTGCAAGGTAGGCTCATGTTGCCGGCGGCAACAAAGCCAATTACAACAAGAAAAACTAAGTTGTCTGATACACAAAACATATCATCCGCATTCCAAACCAGATCCACAGATGACTACCGCTAAGGTTTTTCACCAAACTGATCAAGAGGACACTTTTGTGCGAAAACAGGGGAGAGTGTAGGCCCGAGGGGGAATGGGAAGGGGCAACTCAATTCAGTGCTCTCCCCAGATAAAGCCAGTGAAACATTTACGAAGCCAGGAGAGCTTCAATTTTTGAAATCTGATCTTCTTCATTCTTTGGAGTTGGGCTCCTGTTGGCCTCATCATAAAGATCGTGCTTCCATTTCTCAACACGGCCTCCAGTTGGATGATGGTCTTGCCTGGCAGTGAAGCTATCTCTGCCTCTGTATCTACTGCTTGCACTGAACCTATCTCTGGATGAAAAGTTACCCCTCCAAGTTTGAGACTTACTCAAATCTCTGCCTCCAACAAATGGTCTCTCAGGTTTGTAAGAGTGTTGGGAGGTATGCCCTCTATCATCTCTTCTTCCACTGTCTGCAGCGTGATTTTGAGGGGTTGGCATCACGAGATCTGCAGCAGCTTTGTCAGTTTTCTCTGGATCAGTAGGAATCTTTTGCTCTCGGCAAGAAGGCCTTTTACGTACAGGAGAGTTTGGATTTGCTCCCATCTCAAAGTATCCATCATGGTGCCAGACATGATTGTCTTCTCTGTTATCTTTAGCTTTCTTATCCTTCTGCTGCACATCACTTGACACAGTTTTATTTGTTGCCCTGTAATAGTTCTGCTCCTTAGGATCTCTCCACCATCCACGTTCTGGAAAAGAACATTGGTTTTCAACAAACATCAATCAATTCCTGATACAAGAGACAGAAGTTTCATTTGCAGAATAACTACTAGCATGGACAACATCTTGGAATAACATTTGTCAACAGTGTTGTTTCCATTTCTTAGGAGAAAATACAAAACTTTAAATCAATAAAACTTGACAAACGTCTCATCTTCTTTAGGTTTCAATAGATCATTCTAAACATGAAAGTAACAATCCGAAACTTAGCCATAAAAAGCCTGGACATTGCAGAGGGATCACCACACAAGTGAAGAAAATCGCGGAACTAGAAGACATATAGAAAGAGATGGGGGTCAATTATATCAATGTGCTATGCACAAGAAAGAAAAGTATCCAGCAATTATACAGTGTCTTGGACTGCTATTGGTTGGACAAAAATAATAATGATTGGAAATTGTCAATTTCCTAATTGTGCTCCCTTCTTACTAAGCAAAGTTGCATAGGCCATCTGAGAACAGTTTCAACTTTCTTTAGAATGCATCAAAACTGAAATGAATCTTGGAAGTAGTTTGATATAGGTTCTGCTACAGTACATAAATGAATGCAATTGAAGCAAGTTGATCAAACACCCAAGTCCCAACCGATACAACATTAAGACCCATAACAGTAGTAGTTAGATTGGGAAGAACCTCCCAAAATAAATACTTCACTGGATCACAAAAGAGCAAGCAACAAGAGAAAAAGAAAAAAATAAAACAGAGAACAAACTTAGTAAGCTAAAAGCTTACCATTGTCTGTCCTGCGACTGAAGCTTCTTCCATTTTGTCGATTACCATGGTCATCGTGCTGTTATAAGACATGCACAGGCAGGCCTAACACTGTTATATAAATGGAATTACTTGAAGTCACCAGGCTGAACAGAAAACCAAATGCCTTGGTAAAAGGGTTTGCAGAATGGTGAGAGAATTAGCGAACTATATTTCAACAATTACCCCATAATCATTAAATTTTGGACTAAATGGTATAAAAAGGTTCCCCAACTTTTGAACACTTCAAACAACATGTAAGCAGTGATTCTACTTCAGCAACCAATTTCTAAAGATGGAACAAATTCCCATCAGGCTTCATACTCCAATTACCGGTTCAAATAGCAAATACCATATTGTAAAAGCTAAGTTAAATCTATTCTGTCCATTTCAAGCTACCCGCCTCCATGAATATTTGACCATAGAGATTCTGATGAATAAGATTTTGTCAGACATTCCAATGAGGATGACCGAATTATATACCATCTAATCACTCATGTGCCTCACGAAATGGAATAACTCTATCTATAGACCCAAACAATTAAAAATTTGACACATAGCATACAAAAACAATTGCAACGATCGAGGATGGCAGAGGAGAAAAGCTCCTCAAAAGACATGGCATCCAAAATTTATAAAGAAAGAGAAAATCAGCTGATACATGTATCAGTGGGTGACAAGAAAATACAAACTTCATATGGTTTCTACAAGAGTGCTACAATGAAGCATCGTACCTGAAAGTTTGATCGAGACTGAGGTACTTTAGTTACATCAGAAGAATGTTTGCTACCATCAGCTCTGTTTTCAGATTCTTTGCTTATTATTCCAGATTCAACCTTTGAATCGCGCCATAATGGTGCCTGAAGCGGCAACGTATGATGGAGCCGATGCCGGTGATTGCGATCCCGGTCCAATCGAACTTTATCCAACTTAGGCTCAGCAGCTGGCCTCTCAGTTTCTGGTTTACCATCCCTCCTAGATCTCTTGGGGCTTGGAATACACAACAGGAGAACAGTTCATTCACAAATGGATTTTCATTCGCCCGATTTATATCACACACACAAAAAAAAAGCGACAAAAAATTGAAAAGAATGCAAAATGTCGAAGTTCTGATATACCTAGGTTCACGTCGGGATAGAGAACGGTGGCGTTTTGATTCCGAACTAGGATCTTCTCGACGCGACATTGGTGGTAAGTTGAAAAGTAGAGGAAATTACTTACTCGCTCAGCCAGTCAGTCGGCGGCGCCACCACTTCGTCTCCAGGCCAGCGGTGAAATGAATCCCAATCCACTGAGGAGCAGATACAAGTTCCAGGTTGTTTTATTACGAAGAGGCCCCTTTAGGTTCTGGGTTGAACCGAAAAATTTGTCGGGTCTTTTCTCGTTGGGATCGGATCTCATGTTTCCTTTTATTTGGGCCAAATTTTCAGGCTTACAGCGAATTCTCTCTAAAATTAATTGGGCCGGAAATTAATCAACCCATTATAGTACGTTGGGAGGACAATATTAAAATTATCAAATACATATTTAATTAAATTGAATATGAAATAATCAAATATATTAATAATTGAGGTAGGCAGTATTAAAATTATTTTCAATTAAAATAAAATTTCCCCTGAATTTAATTTAATTACTAAGCTAAACTTAAACTGTTGCTAAAATTATCGTAATTTTTCATTTCAAAATAAAATAATCTAATATTGATTTCACAAAAATTAAAATCTTATTGAAACAATTAATCAATTTAAAAAATTCAAAGGAAATTTCTCCATCCAAAAACATCCAATTAACTAATTATATATTTAAGAAATCCAAGAGTGATTTTAGTTCAAAAAAACAGAAAATCTTAATGGTGTCGTTGAAAAGTTAATAATGATTTTTCTAAATAATCAGTTTTCCTAATTGAGAAAAAAAATAATGAGGAAAATAAGTTCTTTAATATTCGCATTGATGAACATCAAATTCTTGGCTATAAAATTCATATGAATTCTATATCCGTTAATTCAGTCAATTTTTTTTAATTTTATTTTTGAACAAGTGTTTGGATAACTTATTTTTAAAGATTTTATAAATTATTACGTCTTATAAGATGAATTGAGAATTTATAAGATACAAAATATTATTTTAAAAATAGATTTTTATAGTATTTAGATCAGATAAGATTTTAAAGTTTATAAAATGTTAGTTATGATAATTTTACAATTAATATAATTAAAAGTCAAAGAATTTGTTAAAATTTTAAAAATAAGTCAAGAATTTCTTCTTTTTCTTTTTCAAAAAAGAGCTTATAAAATCATGATATTTTATTTTAAGAGTTTATAAGTTCTTATTTAGAAAATATTTACCAAACACCTTATGACAATTTATGTCAAACATGTCAAAAAATATTTGAGAGGCTTAGAATAAGCTCACTCGAATATCCTTTGAATCTCGACCACATCATCATGAGGTCTTCAATATTGACATCCATTCCACAATTTAAATCCTTTATTTCATGCAATATTTCATAAGTATATACCAAGTTAAATACTTTTTGATATAAATAATTGATAAAAAATAAAATACATTTTATATATGTATCAAATTATATTAGAAGTGAAATATATAATGGAAAGAATTAGAGATCTAAGGTCTCTACCCGAGTTTCAACACCTCCTAGTTTTGATCTTTTATTTTTATTTATATTGCATTTGTTATTTTATATCATAAATATGTGACAATTGATGTGTATTAAATATTTTTTTTTAAAAGTAATTAGTTGAAACTAATTCATTTAATATACCATCTCTTATTCTATTTTATAAATACATTCTATTTTCTATTCATATTCCATCTATAAAAAAAAAAAAATTGATTGAGGAAACCAGGTTAATAAAGATCAATGAATTTCTCTTAACTATTAAAGAATTCACTAATTATTAATAATTAATCCAATAGTCATCATTCCTGCCCCAAACCCCTGATTATCCATATAAAAAAAACACAAATTAATGATCAATATTTTTCATTATTTTTAAAATATTTAAGATTTCTAGTGGAGGATAAGAAAAATTAAATTCTTATAATTCAATAAATTGTATATTTAATATGGATATGACCCAAGATAACATTTCAATCCTTATGTAAGTTAAAAAAAAATTCATGTTTCTTGGCAATTTTTTCTGCCTGCCCAATTCTTGGGCCAACTCATTTGCCACTCTTATTTTGTTATACATACTATTATATATAGTACAACAGTATGGGATCTAAAATTATATAATTTTATCACATGAGATAAATCTATATTTCAATTTTGGATAAACACAATATGATATTTTAACTATTATAAATAAGCTAGTTGTAATAAAATAAATTAAAAGAGTAAATAAACAACCAACAAAAACTATTCAATTGAATTAAAAAAAAAACTCAAAATTCTAAGAATTTGAA
Source organism: Jacaranda copaia (assembly GCA_014898725.1). NCBI lineage: Eukaryota > Viridiplantae > Streptophyta > Magnoliopsida > Lamiales > Bignoniaceae > Jacaranda > Jacaranda copaia. The sequence goes on from JACGDI010005714.1 coordinate 332,381, forward strand.
ATTTGGCCAAAATTGCACAATTTGATAAGTACAAAATTGTGCTTTATATAATAATATATATTTTAATTAAATGATATTATGCAATAAAAGTTAATTTATTTAATGGCATATGTATTGTTATACATAAAAACATAATAATTTAATTATAAATATATAATTTAATTACATCTAATTATAAAAACAATTATTTCTACAAGAAATAATTATATAATTAACATATGAACAAAAATTTGCAAGAAAAAAAATTAAAATGGTTTGTTCAAAACAAATTCCATAATTGAACAAGTTTTCAATTGCATTGCAAAATAAATTAATTAAATTATACATCTATATTAAATGTATCATATAGAAATATAATAAAATAGTGAACCATATTACATATTAAATATATATTAATTTCTCTATATGACTTACATCTTATTGTACACAAATAAAATAATTACATTACATAAACTTATAACTATTATATATATTTGTGTATATTATTTAAAAAGGTTGATAGTTTTTAATAATTATATACTAAATAATTTGCTGTGGGTATCAAATATAAATGTAATAAATAAATTATCAGTATGTGTTAAAAACTAAGTTATTTACACAACTGATGTATTACTATACATGAAAAGATGATAAGCAATTGAAAAACTAGTTTAGAAGTCATACAAAATTTTAGAAAAATTGATAAGATAATATTTCAAAACATAATTCAATTATAAAAATAATAAAAAGTTATCAAATTTTCTATTTTTAAATGAAGTAGAAAATTTACTTTTTTTTTGTTTACATGAAGTGAAATAAATGATTCATATGGTATACAAATGAAAATTCATATATTAATTTAAAAATTTTGGAAATTCATATGGTGTAAAAATGAAAAAGTTATGAACAAAATGCCTCTTACACATGTTGTATTAGAAAATTTTGATTATAGTCACTGTTCAGAATTGCATTTGTTTATAAAAATCATAAGACAATATTTTTAATATAAATATACAATTATTTAATTACATAAAAATATATTAAATTTATAACATCAACTATTATTAATTTTATAAAAATAATAATAATTATTATTAAATTTACCCATAAGCAATTAATTACAAAAATTTTCAACTCTTATCTTCAATCGAATAGATCTTCAAAATATATTCCAAATATTCTCATATCCAAACAACAACTTATAAAAATTTATATGTTACATTAACTGTAATCATTACATTTTTACTCCACTACCAATCGCATACTCAAAAATCAATAGCATATCTCTTAAACAACTTTATCTCTATTTTATCTTAGGAAAACAAAAAATGAGAAGTGAGGAGCCAAGTAATCATCTTTTCTTCTTGCACATTAGTATGACAATAAAACGATGATAGTCAATTTTTGATATAAAGGTAGAATATGGACTTCAATACTATTTATTGTTCACACTTTCCTTATTTTGATTTATCTAAATTTGATTATTAATTATGTAGCACATGGCCGGAAATATATTGACAAGAATCATATACGATTATCGTAATTCACAAAAATTAACTTTCAAAGTAAATATTATTGTATAGTGTAGCCACTTCTTTTATCTATATCAAGATATTTTATATGTATCCATTTATTCAAACAAGAAAAGGTTGAAATGTACATTTGTAGTGAACTACATTAACATGACTATTTAAATTTCATGTAATTATTTATAGCATGTAGATGATGAGAGGAGACTGCAATTAAGACAAAACAATATAACTATATAGGAGATAATTAATAAAAAATAAAAAGAATTGCTAATGAAGTCAAGATTTGTTAAGATCAAGTGAAGATATATAGATAGATGGATGGCATATAGTTGTTACCTTTGCTCAATTGCTTCAAAAGTTGTGATAATATCTACATGTGAAACCAAAAACATAGAGAGAGTAGAAGAAAGAAATAATTGCAGGTGGTCATAGCATGGCTAAAGGGCTATCATTTATATAAAAGAAGTAGCTAGGAACCTTCCAAAAGCACAATTATTAATTCTCTATTCTTTTCTTACCAAGTTGGTAAAGAATAGAATAATAAGTTAGAACTTTTTAGATGTGTGTTTTTATCAACTTTCATAGGAAGGAAATAGATAGAGTGCCTCTTGTTACTGCATAAAGATAAAAAGACTCCTAAAACAATTTTAACCATAATAAGGCAGAACACATGTTTTACATGCATAATTGCTTGTCTACATACTTATTTCTTAACTTTTAGGATTATAATTCATGCACATTGGTGGCGTAATGTTCGTCGATTGTTAAAATGAGTTCGAAAAATATTCTTGTAGTTAAGAGTTAGGTCACTATTGATGCACTGTTTGATCCAAACATGCTTTTGAAACCACAAAAAAGTTACGATTATTGAGGAATTACCAAACAAAAATTCTCCAAATTAAACTCTCAAACTAAGGAAAAGTAGGCATATTTGTTGCAACGTGAATATAAGATAAATATTAATGATTGCTTATCTATAAATAATTAATATTTTGAGTAGGGGTATTTCTAGAAGTCATTTGGCAAGTGGTTTGGATGAAGAAGCTTAACTTGGATCCTTCAATATGAGTATAATTCAACAAATATGATTTATTGAGCTACGAATAAGATTAATTTAGATTAATTCATCCTAAACAAAAGGATGCAGATCCCAATAGCACTTTTGGAAGTACACCTGCCTATAATTATAAAAGATGAAAATGATCTAATGCACCTAGCTAGATTGTTGATTCAATTGTTTGTTCTTTTCTTTTACCAAGTTGATATAGAATAAGAAGTTGGTGACTTTAAGAATTTAATTTTTAGATGTAATGTTTTTATCAAGTTCTGTAAGTTCTGTAGGAAGGAAATATATAATTTCTTTTGTCATTATATGAAGAGAAAAGGAACGTCCTAAAATAATATTAGTTATAATGAGGTAAACGCATGTTTCATATACATGGTTTGTCTTCATAATATTTCTTGGATTTTAGGTTTATAATTAATGCATATTGATAGCATAACATTTTTTAATATATTGAGTTTGGGTAATATTTTCTTAACTAAGAGTTTGCATTACTAAGATTCCATCTGAGTCAATCTGATTCTAAGTGTTAAAACTATAAAAAAAGGTCAAGGTTGGTGGCATTTTCCAATGATAATCTCTCAACTATAAGTCACTATTTGAAGAAAAATATGTATAGTTGGGAGAGAAATTCAAGTATAATAGTAATGGTTACATATATGAAATGCTTAGGGTATGAGGTATTGATAGGCATCATTTTTCATTGGATGATGGGGTCCTACTTAGGCCATTATTCAAGGGGTATGTCCCATCAATTTATAGGTTAGGTCAAGGTGGATTAACTCAATTCAATACAAATTCCAAAGATACTGTTGGAATTATTAATCAGAATTGTCATGAAAGCTAATAATACTCACTAATGCCGTTTGCAATCAAAATAATTGTGAGCCTAGATTGTCAAATCACATGCACATTGATGTTTTAGGCTTTTATTCTAATTTATATACAGTAGTATTTATGGCTATGTTTGGTTACATTCTCCCAAAATAATTTTATTTTGGGAGAATGTAACCAAGCATATGTCTTCCTTTTATCTTAAAATGGTTCCTAAAATGATCAGATTATCCTTGCAATTTAACTAGCAAATGACCAAAAATCATATATTCTTTACATCACAATCATTACCATCACATATACATACATTTATATATCACAATATTTTTTTATTATATTATAATAAAAAATATTATTAAAATCCATTTACACCTTTAAAATCCAATAAAAAGACATTGATTTGATTGCTACAGTAAAATTTGTCTAATCTCAAAACAACAAAAATGTATTAATTTAACTTCTACAGTAAATATATGTCTCACCCTAAAACATAAACAAATATATCAAAATTTTCCAAAATAATTTTCTTATTATCTCCAAATCATAAATAAACATACATTACATTCTTCAATACAAATTTCACATTCCCTAAATTCAAAATTTTAAGCTCTTCAAGTTGGGAGAGAGCATCCTTTGCAATTGTCAATGAGAAGAGATTACGTAGCTTAGCACATTTCTCAATATATATGGAAGAGAGGTTGTTAAGTGAAACAAGATTTTGATTTGGACTACTCTTCCACAAATGCCTTAGTGTTGGTGAGTGATGAAATGATAGCTTTTCTAAATTCTTAAAAGAATTAGGTAATTCTTTAAGAATTGACGCATCACATATCTCTTCTAAGTTGGGAAGATCCTTTAACCTCATAGACTTCAACGTAGGAAAAAGCACACCATGGGAAACCTGCAAATAATTATGTACTATATACTCAATAATATGAAAATTAAATGGATGCTTCCATCATGTAGCAGGAGATGGAAATGAGAAATACTTCAAATAGATCTATTTGATTAGTGTTAATTTGCAAGCAAAGTAACAACCATAACCATGAGTACTGAGGCCTTCTTATTTTCTTTTTTTCGAACCATAAATTGATGGGAGAATCTCCTCCACATTGCCAAAAATACGTACAACTCAAAAGAGATGAAGAATGAATAAAAGGTAAATACCTTTAGATTGCGAAACAAATGGCAAGAGTCATCACCACCATGGCCGCCAGTAGAAGAAGACATAAGACTTGTGAGCTTTGGACAATTTTTGACTTTCAGTTCATCCAACACAGAGAATTCAACACTTTCAATTCCCATGCAGAAAGTTTTGAGGCTTTCCAAGTTAGATAGTGATAGTGATAGTATTCTTAACTTTGAGAATGTGATGATTTGACTATGAAATTGGTATCCTCCATCCTTTGAGAAGATTTCTTCCATCATATCACAATTCCGAATTTTCAGCTCTTTGAGTTGGGAGAGAGCATCCTTTGCAACTGCCAATGACAAGAGATTTCATAGCTTATGACAATTCCGAATATATATGGAAGAGAGGTTGCTAAGTGAAATGAGATTTTGATTTGGACTACTCTTCAACAAATGCTTTAATGCTGGCAAATAGGAAAGTCTTAATTTTCTTAGATTCTTGAAAGAAATATTGGATGATCCCTCTAGAATCGAGGCATCACATATCTCTTCTAAGTTTTCAAGATCATTTAGCTCTATAATCTCCAAAGCAGGGAAAACATCACCAGTTGTTCTCCAATCAATTGCTATTGATGTTGTATCCACCAATTTCTTCACCGTCGAACATGATCTAAATACCAATAACTTGAGGTGCTTCTGAGCTTGTGATAATACCAAATTGTTTGAACCATTTCCCACTAAGAAGAGTACTTCAGTAGTAGTTAGAAATTCATGAATCCAACTTCCCAAACCAATCTCTCTTGGCAATTCTATAAACATGTGTTTCTCATAAGCACTCTCCCAATTAACAGAAAGTTCGACACTAATTTTTATGTTGTATTTTACTATCCTCAACATCGAGGAAAGGCATATCTCTTCAGCTGCTAAAGTGTAATCCTTTATTTCAATCTCCAAGCACCTCAAACTGGATAACAACTTAAGCTCTTTGAGGGATACATTCCTTCTCTCTTTTCCATTTGCCTATGTTGTTGATTCCCATTCCCTAAAGCTATCAATCATCTTTAGCTCCTCCAACTCAACTAGGTTTGATATGATGCCTGGAGCTATTGTTTTGAGACTACTACAGTATGAAAAGTCTAACAACTTGAGGCGATTTAATCTTTCTATCTCAACTGGCAGCTCCTTAATCTTTCCGCAAGAACAACAACAGAGAATTTCA
>JACGDI010005714.1:358048-371960 GCA_014898725.1 Jacaranda copaia
CATCAATTATCCAAAACACGATTATAACTCAGTAGGTAACCATGTGAAAACGCTTTGGCGAATGGTCAATTTCTGCCTCCGTACGACATACATTAATTTTTGCACAGAAAACAACTCCCTAAGTTGTTGCCGAGAATAGTCGTGCCAAGACAATTCGCCGTTCAATACGACAAACAGGGTTGATGAAATACTGGGCAGGATATACATACATATATGTATATGCATTGATCGCATCGTTCAAATTGTTCAAATTCAATTTCAGTTCAATTCTATTTTTTGGGTTGTCGGATAGATCGATTCATTAATAGTATATGATGATGGAATTTTAGGTTTGAAATATAGCACATGTTAAATTTTTTATTGAGAATTATAATAAAAATATTTTATTACTTAAATCAGTAATTGAATGAGTGATCGAGGCTATGTTATGCAGAAAATATGAGAATCAGAATATACCTAAGTAGTAATCTTTGTCGAGTAATTAATTGAGTCACTAACATCTTCTTATTAGTCGTACGTGTGAAGTATGAGGTTTGAACCTAGCAAACTCTTAGTGAGCATGCTTGTGTTAATAATAAAGAAAATAGCAATCCTCAGGTATTTATAGTAGTTGATTGACGTAGTCTTATCATATTATGCCTTGATGGATAGGTAAAATAATGCCACATGCAAAGATTGAACGAAAAAGATCATGGGTCGTGAGTTGATTTGGTCAATCAGATCCAATGCATCCATAAAAAAATAACATTGATCGACAAACTATCTTAATATTTTGGTTACATGAGATGGCAAAATTGTAAATGTGGCCCTTCCCAATCAACATATATATAGGTGACATTTTGAATCACTCTTTGATGGAGTTTTTTGATTTGAAATAATATTTCTAGGAGTATTGGGTGTTTAAAGATTTACCTTCTTTTAATTGGAAAAATGTCATAAGAGAGCTAACCAAATTGGAAAAATGAACACATTGTGGCTCTCAAGGTGGTTCTTTATAGGCCTTTTAAGTTCATGCACATGTTGCATAAAAAATATATTTATAAAGTAGTTAATTATGAATAATTTATTAAGCGTTAGATAAGATACATCAAAAGCCACAAATTATTTTATTTCAGGAGGAGCAAAAAATAGAGACGAAACAATCAACGTAGTAACTTTCTTGATTATAACTATAGAAGTTCCCAAAACTATAAAATAAGATCTGATTTAGAATATTAATTAAATTGATATCACTTTATTAAACAAATGATTAAGTTATAGAGTATTACCAAATAAATTCACATTTATAATCTCCATATAAAAAATTGTAACTCAATCAATCAAACTACCACCTTAAGAGTTTGAAATAATTATATATATGTATGCACCAAGTCTTCGCATAAAAACTAAAATATCTGGTCCCTATAGGGTCAACTTCGGTGGGTAATAAATAATAATCAATTTTGTTTTATTTTTTCTTTCAAAATATCATACAAGTCATTTCATTTTCACATAGATGAATATTATTATAAGCAAGCGTATGCGAAATTATAAAAATCCATTGGTTGGTAGAGTAAGCTGGTAGTTATAGATTCAATTCTTTAATTAAAGTCCGGTCCTCTTAATTAAAAAAAAATCTGAAATTTTTTTATTTTATTTTCAATTTTATGAATGAAAGAGTTTTGACTTTTTGCTATTTAATTTATATTAATGGAATAATAATTAGTGCGTAGGCCCGGGCCCACGTGGATATTTATTATTATTGTTATTATTATCATTACTAGCTGGGAACAGAGGAAGTGGACGAAAATTAGGTTAGTGGAATTCACAGTTGGCTTGCATTCACGTGTCATTTGTTCTTTCACGCTTTTAAGTAATCGCAATAATAATTAAGAACCATACAAAATGCTTTTACGCGACGCCGGTAATTCATAAATCCTCACTTTAGATAAGATAAAAAAAAAAAAATTATTTTCATTGAGTGTAAATACAAAATTTTTATTGATATTGAGCGTGAAAATACCCGAAACAGTATGACTGAGCAAGGGATGCGACATCTGTAGGACAAATCCTAGTTTTGTGAACCAGAATGAGTTTGTAACAAATTATAAGCAATGTTTTCAAAATTAGATTGGGCACTGAACTTATAATATTACTGGTTATTGGTTCAACTGGTTCAATCAGTGGTCGAATCAGTATGATGTAATAATTATATTTAATTTTATAAATATATATAATATTTTAATATTACTAAAAAATAAAACTTTTATTGATATAGAAAGAATATTATTTGAAAAAAAAATTAACTTACTTATTTTGAAGTACATTTTTTAGAAAATAATAATATTTAAAAATTAGTTAATTATAAATAAATAAAAAATAATATTTTACATTAATTTAAATAATCATTCATTTCATACTTCAACTCAAGTAAAAATAAATTCTTCTATGTTAAATATTTGATATAATTTTAGAGATATTAAACAAAACAAAATAATAAATTAAATATAAACATTGGTATATAACTACCACTTCATTAAATTTCAAAAAAAATAAATTTATATTTCAAAAAATTATATATCTAAAATTTTTAATCATCATCTTCAATATAATTTTCTCTTTTTTTTAAAAAAAATTCAAAATTAAAAAAAAAGTAAAAAAAAAATTAAACCGGTTGAACCAGTCCGATTTTGACTGGTTCAACCGATTTTTGACCGGTTTTGACCATGACCTATTTTTATGGCTCAACCGAACCGGACTGGCTTCCGGTCACCGATCGGACCGGTCGGTTTCAAAACAGTGATTATAAGTAAATCCACCTGAAGAATAATGTGGATACAAATAAAAATAAAAAATTAAGAATTAGAATTTCTGACAAAATAAAATTTACTATTGTTAGTATATATGTTGCAAAGCTATAGTTTATCTAATTCAAACTCAAATAAATAAAATAAGAAAACAAAAGAAAAATCGAGTCTATGGGCTCGAGGCAGTGTTCAAAAAATCAGACCATTCATTGAATGAAAAAACTTATCGATTCACAGTTCACTAGTTCAATCGTTGATCAGATAGCAATTGAACCGCAACGTCATAATTATGACATATATATTTATATTATATATTACTTAAAAATTAATAAAGTGGCAAAATATAAAGCATAAAAAATTTAAATAATATTGTCTAACATTATAATCTAAATTTCATAATTGAAAGTTGCATATAGAGAAAATGAAGGTTGTGCTACTGGTGATTCGACCATTGTATATAGTTTTGGGCTTAAGATCTACAATCACAACACACATTAAACTAGCCGAGGTGCCTCTGGCTAAGGCACTTCGACGCTCAAGTTAGTTCTAGTCGAAATGGGGAGATCGAACAGAATATAGATAATGTGAAGCTTGTAGTGTATGTGGTAATACCTTGAGCGTGGTTTGGCCTGGAGTATTTTTAACTTTCCGTAGGCGTGATTTGACTCAAGTACTCTTATCAGGTGTACTGGCCTTTTGTCTTTGCCAGGGGGTTGGGGGTCATTTCATGTCCAGCGGAGGCGCGTCTCTGCCAAAGTTGTTGGCAGGTTGTCAGAGTTGGTGGCAGCGGTTGTACCGACCGTCACATGTCATTAATGCGGAAGCATGCAACCTGTCAAAATGATAAACACGGCAGAGTTGGTGGCAGCGATTGTACCGGCTGTCATGTGTCATTAATGCGAAAGCATGCAACCTGTCAGACTGATAAACATGGCAGGGTTCCGAGTTAACACCGGAGTGAGTCTTAAGGTCGATACATGTCGACCAAACTCGAATAATCAAACTTCTAAACATGGCAGGGTTCCAAGTTAACACCGGAGTGAGTCTTAAGGTCGATACATGTCGACCAAACTCGAATAATCAAACTTCTAGAGTGGACCTGAGGTCGATACGGGTCGACTGCGGACCCTGCCAAGTGAGGTCGATACCGGTTGATCAAACAAATTTACCGTTGGGTCTCCTGAACTGTCTCATTTGATGTTGGGCCTACTTGGTTATCTCATATCACATATTATAAATAAGCATAACAATTTAAATATATCAAGTCTAAAATTTAAAATTGAGAATGTCTAAATTAATTCTAAACTCAAAACTAAAGTTTTTTTAAACTTTTAGATAACTTGTGAGGTATATATTAACATTCAAACTTTGTACTTAAATAAAAAAATTCAAAAAAAATAATTTATTAAAAATTAAATAAAAAAATCAGCGCAATTCAATTGAATAGTAAACGGTTCACTAGTTCGATCGGCCGGTCTAAACGATGTTAACAAAATATGACTTTTTTTTTTCATTTTTTTCATTTTTTTAAAAATTCAAACCAATTTACTGATTGGTTGACAGTTTGACCGACTAATCCGATTTTTTAAACAGTAGTTCAAGATACAAAATAAGGTAAAATGGGATAAATTTTGAGTTCAAATAAGAATAGGATTTAGGTTTTGTTAAACCCACAGGATCAACCTAATGATCATCTCATGCTCTAATTATTCCTAAGACTAGAATTCACAGGTAATCCTAATCCATTCGGAATCATACATCCATAGAATCAAACTTCATATTAATCTCGAAGAGAGGTTCTAATTAATTTAAATTGATAGTATCAAACAATAGATTTATCTTTCGTCGAGTAGTAAATTTGACTCTCATTGAGTAGTAAATTTGATTCAAATAATATTGTTCGAATAAGTAATTAATCCAATGGCAACATTTGAGTGGTCAATCATATACATATAATTCGAAATTCAAATTCTAAGAATTCTCAAGTGGTCAATTGTGTATATATATATAATTCAAAATTCAAATTCTGATGAACCCTCCATATGCATGTACGTAAAAAAAAATACAAAATAAAACTATAAATTGTCTCCAACTTTATTCAGGGTTCAAGTGTAAACAAACGACGAAGGAAATAAAAAGATAATGTCCTGGTCAAAGGGTCTGCTCTAGAAGATGCGGTACAGTGGACCACAGTTAAATAACCCCATTACCGATGATGCAATAACACATTTTCTGTCCAATGCTATTCAACGGGGAGAGTTAACCACATAATTTAGTACAGTACGCTTTGGTATTTTCAAACCCAATGCATATAAAAATCTTCTCACATGGGTTGGCGCAGGGCTTAACCATGCTTGTAATTGGATAATGATAGTTGACTAATGATTATTTCAAGAACTTAACAAGGAGAAACACTAGACACAAACAGTAGTAGCAGTGTTCTATTGAATTACAAATTAAAGAAATCATTATAAAACAGATAAGCAGTCATGATGACAATGAAAATGAAATTAAAGACAACACACAAACTAGAACAACAAGGGAAATGTATATACTTAAACATCAAGTCTCCCATAGATTTACACAACAAAGTGAAAGAAGACACATTCTGATCTCCAAATTGAAAAGGCAAGAATTCATTACTGTTCCCAAGGAATGAATTCAAGATATGTTCATATTATTATAAAGGGCAAAAACAAAGATGTAGATGATAACAATGGCTATTGAATTAAGAAAACCCCTTCAATTAATTGAAGCGAATCAGAGGGCATCAATTCCTCCACTTTGTTGTCTGCTCAATCAAACCAAACCATTAAACCCCTCCCCCGCATCAGAAGCATGCATCCAGGAGGCAACAGCAGCATAGGGCAGCCAAACTGCAGAAATTAAACAACAGTAATAATTAATGAATTCACAGGCAAGGGTATTTTCGGGATTTAACTTCACAAGAAAGATGCCTTCGGGAATCCAAATCCCTAGGGGATCCACCGACGGACGGAGGTGCGCACGTTGACATATATGTGCGCCGGAAAAAAGCGCGTTGACTCACCGTCAATTCATAAAATCAACAAATCAATCAACACGAAAAAGTCTCAGATCCTTCAGATCTGAATCCCACGCCACACCATTCCACCAATCGAATCAACACACACACACACACACACAATTTGCACACACATGCAGAAGAATATGCAAACACAACTTGAAATTCTAGTGATCGATCGGTGTGGAGAAGGCTTACCATCCTTCCATGAATCCTGCACTGCTGCTGGATTGCTGTTGTTGCGGCGGTGGCTGGGAGTACTGAGGAGCGTACTGCGGCGGATAACCCTGCTGCGGCGGGTAGCCCTGTGGGTATCCTTGCGGTGGGTAACCCGGCGGCGGATACGCATCCTTAGGATACCCCTCCGGCGGATATCCTGTACGAATCCACATCAAAATCCACCGTCAAAAACATAGTCAGAATTAACACAAAAATTCAGAATTAAAAGTGTAAATAAAAATCACATCAAACCACTTGCCTTGCGGGGGAGGTACACCAACAGGGGGCTGATTCTGATTGTAATAACTCATGATCTCTCAGAATTTCTCCTTTTTCTTCTTTTCGATTGGGAAAAGGACGAATATAACTGATTTCTTGTCCTTGGGGAAATAGAGATTAGAGAGAATAATTTTCTCCTATTGTAGAGAGAGAAAAAGGGGAGCGTGAGACGAATGCATAGTGGGGGAGAAAGAGAGGTTTATAAGGGTGAGAGCGAGCACGATAAAATATTAAAAAAATTAATTATTTTTGAAATATGAGTGGGCGTAGAATGCGCGTTTGGATGACTTCATTCGTAAGTAAAATCTCTTCATCTTCACCTTGTAAAAAGCTAAAAGAGGATGTTGGCATGTTGCACTCCATGTGGTGCCTTTTCTTTCTTTCTTTCTTTCTTTCTTTCAAAAAATTATTAACCCAAATTCCTAAATATCAATTTATTAATATATAAATTACAGTCTCCGTTCTCGTTTCCTTTTCGTTTCGTTTACCCTGCTTTAGTCAAAGCTTCTCTTTAAGACGGAACACTCCCTTATTGATGTATTTTTATATTTCATAGTTTCGACAAATTACTTAATCTAATTTATTTTTGGCGCAAAAGTACTTGATCAGTGAGACTAAATTATTACGTACTCTTTTAAGGATGGCTACCTCTAAACAAATCTTCTTGCTGTCGCTGTACTCTTGCCTCCTTATATTTGGATTTTTGTATTTACAGTCTGCTCATTCTGTACCTGTCATATCATCATTTTGGTGTAACTTTTTCTATTTTTATCTATACAAAAAATTAAATAAATATATTAAAGTTATTAAAAAATTTAACATTAATAGAAAAATAAAACATTTCTTTATTTTTGTACTATATAAATTTTAGTATAAGTATAAGTGTAATGAGACCATTCATTATTTAATAAAGCTTGTTGTGTATTTCCGAACATTCTTTTCATAATTGCTCTCATTATTTATAACTATAATAACCATCATTTAGAACCAACTATTTTGCTCAATAGCCGTATTAATGACAATTTTTTTATTTATATAAAAATTAAATAATTAGTACATTGATATTATTAAAAAGAATTGTAGAGACGTATAAAAAGTAAACAAATATATTTATTTTTTGTATCATAAAAATTTTAACATATGTATATAATATGTCAAAATCATTAATGTAATACAATGTGTTAAGAGATACTTAGGCCAGTTTGCCGGCAAGAGCTTTATTCATATGCCAACTAAATGTGACGGTTCTCCCTTTTGTTCTTTTAAGGAAAAAGGACTGTTGGAGACGACAAAACGAACAGAACAATATGAGTTGTAAATCTTAAACTATAGAGAGAACGAGGAAATTAAATTTTGTTTTAATTTTGTCCATCATTGGACTTAGCTAATTCTAATCTGATTTAAATATGGGTCCTATTGGAGAATTAATTCCACTAACACATGCTTGAAAATTACCAACTGCCAATATATTCTCTTAATTATGAGATTTGGATTATAAAATAATTAAAGTGATTATTTTCTCATTCAAATAAATATTAGTTAGCCAGCAATACATAATTACCAGATTTGGTTTTGACGTGGCAAAAATTTAATTAAAAAGTGTATTAGTAAATTCATTACTAATTAAGCATACCTTACAATGGTGGACTCCCACACACGTGAAAAACACCTATGTTATTATTGGCCTAAAATATTACATTATTGTTGTATACACTTCCATAGTTAATTTTGGCAATTTAAAGTCAACTCGTAGGTATTCGCCCTGCTCCATTGTGTGCGGAACAGGTTGAAAACCCACTCTGAACAAGATGGAATGGGTCGAGTTTAGGACAAACTTGTTCTGTTTTAAATTTTTATATATTTATAATAGATTATATAACATATATATATATATATATATATATCTTTTTTGTAATTTAGTTTGCATTAATAGATTTCAATATTGTCATGTGGATTGAATTTTTTTATAAACATTTACGACACTATAATTGAGTTATTAAATTGTGATTTAAAGAAAATGATGAGTACGTAATTGAACAAAATGATTGTAGATTTCACATATTTAGTACTGGGTAAATTCAGATGTTCAAATTTAAAACCCATGAAACAAGGTAGGATGAGTTTGAATACATCTTTTTAAGTGTGGGATGAATTTAGGTTTAAGAAAAAATCGCTCCAATGCCAAGGCTACCCATAGTTGGCAAAGGGAGTCCATTCAATTACTTTTTCAATCGAGGGTTTTCTCCAAACAAATATGTTTTTAAATTAATGCTTGTAATTCAGTGGAGTCAAGTCTTTCATGTTATGTAGGAGGTCCTGTATTCGATTCGAATGAGCGTCTTTATATATACATTATATGTGCCTCTCGGTTATGGCCTTATGGAATTTGTACTTCTATATTCTTTGATTTGATATTTATATTCTATCAATTTATTGTAAGACTAATATTCTTAATTTGATAATTGAATTTATAAATTTGTTGTAAATAATACTTTTAATAATTATAATAATAATGATCCACTATTCTATTTTTCAGATGTAAAATTTTGAGAAGATCCTTGTGGCAAAATTGATACCATATCAGGTATAAATTCTAATACATTTAATGGGAAAAAAATATATATACATATTTTGCGTGCAAGAATTGGGAGCAGCCGTCAGCAGGCTGTAGCTATTGCCAAACCGGCTACAAACTTGGAAATTGAATTGGCCAATTGGCATATGCGCGAGGAGAATATATTCAGGTCAAAGACTTTCTTGGTTTTTCTGGGCAAAACAGAACCAGCCCATATTCTTTTCTCGGAAACTTCACCAAATGTACCTCCATATTCTACACTAGATACCCATGTGGGAAGGTCATTTCAAAAAAGGCTTAGGTTGGAAAGTTTTCAAAAGCATCTAATTGGAGGAATTCAATTTTTGATATTATAAAGAGACCAACACTAAAAATGTCCGTCGAAAAAATTAGAAATGCCTAAACATTTTATGATCATCATTTTTTTTAATGAATCGAATTGGTCCAATCTAATATTTAATCTGTCAAAATTATAAATTATATGATAAAAACGCATGGTGAGATTGATTTACGTCAACTACGCCATAAATACAACCTAATTACATAGTTTCAAAGGTATATTCATTATTGTTACTTTATTTCATTTTTTTTCCTAATCTGTATTCAACATACTCAATCCCATATTAATGCAAAATTTTCTCTAGGAGGGATTTTAAAAAAAAGTTTGTTTTGATTTTAAATTTGACACTTTCTTTTTAGTTTGACACCGTTGATCGCCATACCTACCGTTCTATCATATCCAAAAATAAACCAATCCAAATTAATAAAAATTGACTTTGAATCAAAATTAAATATTTTAAACAAACAAGGTAGTTAGGCTGTCCGCACCAAATTTCTTCAAGTATTTAATTTTTAGTTGAGATTTGGAGTATGACGCAAATTTATCATTGTACATTGTAGTTTTCCTTAGAAGCCAGCAATAGGTTGCATGTCCGCAGTTGTTTCCTGGAAACTTTGTTTTTTGTATTCTATTTAATTTCTGATTCTCTAAGTTTGAAGAAGACTAGGAATGGAATAGGCTTTCGGGGGGAAACACATTCAGTCAAGTGGGCTTAATTTGGTGACCATATATGAAATTTCTTGGTTCTTTCCTTTACATCTTCTAGAATATTCTTCATCAATTTGGTGGGGTCACGGCCTATTTTTTCGGATATTTCATTATAATATTTGAGTCGATATTATTCATAATTAGAGAAGACATTTAATCAAGAAAATATTATCAGGAGGATGTTTCTATTTGCTTGGCCTAATGCCGTTTCCGTGTTTGAGTTGTTCAAGCTTCCTAGGGAACAAGGACTATTTTTCGCGTCGCAGCTCCGTTTCGTTAGTTATGGTTTCTATAATCTATTACTGGTTCAATTTTTAAGTTATTTTATGAATATTTATTATATGATAATTTGTGTGATTATTTATCATTATACTATAATTTGGTTTGTATGATTATTTTTATATGAGTTCATATGATTGTTGGTTGTTTATTTAGTTCAATAATAAATTATCTTTTTGTCACTTACTCAAATATAAAATTTATAATTTTAAAATTAAAGTGTAAGTAGATGATAATTTCAACACAAGGAGTAGACCTACGGATAAATAATCTCGTGGGAGCGGTAGGTTAATTTATTATGGAAATTACATATATAAGTATAGACTTTTGGTATTTGTATGGACTTGGGTATTTATTATCATTCCAACTAAATGATTTGTCATCCTAACCAAATTAGCCCTAAGTTTCATTTAAGTCTTAGAATTGACAATTTAAACTATAAATTTTGAAGCAGTGAATGAGAGTACTGCTCTGTAACATTATAAATCCAATTTTTTTTATAAAGGTTTTCTCTTTGGCTAGAAAAAGATATACTTGTACCTGTCTATTACAAACAATTTTTTTTAACATTTAGATGGATAATATGTATTAATAAAAAAATTAGGGCTAATTTGGTTACATTTTTAGGTTATTTTATAATTATTTATCATGTGATAATTTGTATAATTTTTTACTATAATGATATGGTTTGATTGGCATGATAAATTAATCCATGATTAATCCATGGGAGGTGACAGGTAAATTTATCATGAAATTTGCATATATAAATACGGACTTTTGATATTTATGCGGGCCTAAATGTTTATTGTCACTCCAACCAAACAAAAAATAAGGTGGGATATAGTATTTTTATCTCACATTTTGATATTCATGTGGGCCTTAATGTTTATTGTCACTCCAACCAAATGAATGATTAGATGGGATATAATATTTCTATCCCACCTTATCATCCCAGCGAAACGAATAATAGAACTAGTTTGGTTGGACTTTTAGATTATCTCATGATTATTAATCATACGATAATGTGAGTGATTTTTTATTATTATAGTATAGTTGGATTGGTATGATAAATAAATCCATGGGAAGTGACATGTTAATTTATTATGAGAGTTGCATATATAAATACGGGCTTTTGGCATTCATGTTAGTTTGAATGTTTATTGTCATTTCAACCAAATAAATGATAAAGTGGGATAAAAATATTGTATCACACCTTATCATTACAACCAAACTAACCCTCAATATATATTTGTCGAAATTATATTTATAAGGGCTGCTGGAACATTGTTATTATGTTTTCACCATAAATAAATCGTCATTTCATCATTAATACTGGCAACTCTTATAAATGATAATTGGTCAAGTGTGATATTACCTTCGTACTTATATAAACGAGGAGGATGAGCAAGTGATAATCATGACCACCAATTGAATGGGCTGTCACATTTCTAGCTTTTGGCCCATTAATTTTGGGATATGAGAATAGCTAGCTGCATTTGCCTGTTTTCAGCCCAATCCATGAAAACAAAAATTTTATGGGTTAGTTTGAAATATCAAAGGGTGAGGATCAACAATCATCTAAATCAAGATTAGAAAATTGGTGGATTGGATTGTCATCGAACTCAACATAGTCGCAACACAATATAAGCCAGAGATTTTGGCACATACTGTGTCTGCTTAAACTTATGGAATTTATTTATTTTTATATTTATAGAGTTGGTGGGTTATTGGTAGTGATTATTAAAAAATAAAAATTAAAATATTTTATCACATCACTTGAAAATATAGCAAAAAAAGATTGATTATTTCTAGTATAGAATACAGATATAGAAGGTTATTTACATCATTTCATTTTTTCTAATTAACGTATTTTTTGCCTAAATATTTACTTTCGTATCAAGATAATAAAGATTTCAATATCAAATTAGATCTTTATGTTCAATTTCAATATTGCACTAAACAACACTCCATTTGTGTTGTTACTTATTGCATTTTCAATTTTCTAATAAAAGCACAATTTTATATCATTGATCAATCAGTTGAACGATATTACTCTCATACTTATTTATCAACATTCTTGCTTGTATAATAATAACAATAATAAAAACTAAAAAACTGATACGACAACTTTTATGCAAAATAAACCTGAGTTACTATATATTAAACATACCTGACATTATTCAAGCATAATAATTTTCAATATTTCTCACAATACATTATTGTTTTCAGTCGTAGCTATTTCTAAACATTTAACCCTCCAACCATAATATGTCAATCTTGAAATTAATCGTATCTGGTGCTTCCTTGTTTGGCAGAACATCAAATTTTTGCAAATCAGCAAATCCATCTCCATTAGGGTGACTGATTTTGGCTTCATATTCACCATGGAAGAGTGAAGTTTCAAAGAAGCCATTAGCATCAGTTGTTGCTTGCAAATCGTCTTCATGGCTAAATGTTCTTCTGAACCTGTCGACGACATTGCCCGTCGCCAAATTCCTGAAATTGTTGTCCGTCAGGCACATCTTATAGCATCCCTGTGGCTTCCATGCAGACCAAATTATTATGCCCTGGACAGAAAAGTGTGCGAAAACCTCCCTCAGGATCTGCTCCAAGTAAGCCGCCTGCAGAAATAACACCAAGATATTAATTGAAAATGTTGGAAGTAATGTCAAGACTCGAACAAATTCGATGAATTATAACATAAAATTACAAAAATATTCTTTGACTAATAAATAAGTCATAGTTGAAGGGATCCACGTAATTTTTACCCAAGACTAGAATTGGATAAAACCCATTTCCCTCTATTTGCTTTAAATTTACACTATGTTTGTTGTAAGGATTTTGACAAGAAAAGACAAAAAAATATAAAATTTTAAATTTATTAGGTTTCTGTAAAAAATAATAAAGAAAAAAAATGGGAAAATGAGTTGTGATGAATGTGTTGGAGAATAAAAGAGAGTTAAAATCGATTTTTCTTTCATTTGCCTTAAATATATTATTATTTTTCCTAAGTTTTTCTTTTTTTATTATTTTTCTTACCAACCAAACAATTAAAAATACTTTTTTTAATATTGTCTTTTCTTTTTCTCACTAAAATCCATGAACCAAGCATAATGTTACTATCGGATCTTGGGAATTGAGTGGCTTATATGAAGAAATATAGAGTAAGAATAAGGACAAATGACATGATCAATAAATACGACCACTTTTACGATATATTAATTATCATATTTTTAAAATACATTTGCTCTATTCTATAATATGTTTAAATTCACGATCTAATTATTTTATCCTTATCCTAAAATAATACAATCTTAACTAAAAGAGGTATTTTTGATCTTAATAAGTAGATCCACACGTACATCATACTTTGACTATTTAAACTATAATATTGAGCAGTACCACACTTAGCATTTGACGTGGAAAAAATTGAGATTTGTTTCTTTCTTTATTGAATTTTTCATGGGCCAACATAAATTTTGATAAGTCAATATTATTATTTTTTTTATTATTTTGATTAGTCAATATGTTAATTAATTAAGATATTATATTTTTTTTTATACCTACGCGAGAAGTTCATTAGATCTGAACACATAATTCACATTTTATATGTAAAAATTTATATTATTGAACAAAATGACTACTGACCGGATATCACATGAATGTAAAAGGTTCAATAAACA
>JACGDI010005714.1:377938-401693 GCA_014898725.1 Jacaranda copaia
GTATTTTTATATCCTACATCTTCGACAAATTGTTTAGTCTCACTCATCTTTGGTAAATTTCTTGGCTGTCTCTGCACTCCGACCTCTTTGTAATTGAGTTTTATACTTTATTTGACATTATTTTAACTTTCATTTCCAGTCTGTTCATTCTGTACCCATCATTATCATTTTGGCATAATCTTTTCTATTTTTAATTATGCAAAAAATTAATAAATATATTAAAATTACTAAAAAATTAGTATTATGTAGAAAATAAAATATTTATTTATTTTTATTCTATAAAAATTTTGATATATGTATAAAGCGTGTTGAGATCGCTTATTATTTAATAAAGTTCTTAGTGTATTTTCAAATGTTCTTTCATAATTGCTCACATTATTTTTAGTACTTTAATTAAATATAAATATGGTAACTACCGCTATATTGCTTAGTAGCCGTATTAATGACAATCTCTTTTTATTTATGTAAAATTAGATAATTAATACATTGATACTATTAAGAAGAATTGTAGAGCTGTATAAAAATAAATAAATAAACAAATATGTTTATATATATATCATAAAAATTTTACCTCATATGTCAAAATCATCAATATAATCCAATGTATTAAGGGATAATTGGGCCAGTTTACCAGCAAGATCAGATTTATTCATATGCCATCTAAATATGACGATCCTCCTTTTTTTTTTTTGAAGGAAAAAAGGACTTTTGGGGACAAGAAGCAAATAGAGCAGTATAAATGAGTTGTAAATAGTCATTTTTATAATTATAAACTGGTGAATTAAAATATATAGAGAACAAGGAAATTAATTCGTTTTAATCATGTTAGCCATTTTTCGACTTAGATAATTATAATCTCATTTTGGAGGATTCCACTAATACATGCTTAAAAATTACAAAATACCAACTCAAATATATTCTCTTAATTACGAGATTTGGGTTATAAATTAAATACTTAAAATTATTTATTTTCTCGTTCAAATAAATAGTAGCTAGCTAGCTAGCTAGCAATATATAATTACCAAATTTGGTATTGATGTGACAAAAATATAATTAAAGACCATATTAGTAAATTCACTACTAATTAAACATACCTTACAATGGTGGACGCCTATACACGTGACTAACACCTATGCTATTATTGGCCTAAAGTACTACATTATCGTTGTGATTGGGGAAAGTCACAACCAAAAAAGTTTAAGTTGGAAAGTTTTCAAAAACATCTAATTGGTACTTGAATGGAGGAATTTCCATTTTGATATGACAGAGAGGCCAATGCTGAAAATGTCTTGTCAAAAGAGCTAGAAATGCGTAAATATTTTATGGTCAATATATATTTTTTATTAAATTGAATTGATCCACTCTAACACTTAATCTGTCACAGTTACTATAATGAAAATAAATGGTAAGATAGTTACTTTATACATAGGACAATCTGTTTATATTTACGTCAATAACACCATAAATACATCCCAATTATATAGTGTCGGATTTTAAAGTTTGTGTTGATTTAAAATTTGGCACTTTCTTATTAATTTGATACCATTGATCGCCAGATCTACCAATCTATCATAACCAAAAATAAACCAATCCAAATTGATAAAAATTGACCTTGTATCAAAATCAAATATTTTAAATAAACAAGGTAGCTAGGCTGTCCACACCCAGATTTCTTCAAGTATTTAATTGTAAGTTGAGTTTGGAGTATGACGCAATGTTTCATTGTACATTAAAGTTTTTTCATAGAAGTCAGCAATACATAGCATGTCCACAGTTGTTTCTAGTAAAGTTTGTTTTTGTACTCTATTTAATTTCTGATTCTCTAAATTTGAAGAAGACTAAGAATAGAATAGACTTTTGGGGGAAAACATATTGGCTCCTTACTCGCCTCAATCAAACAAAGTTGCAAAATGCAAAATCGAGCACTTAAGGAAATAATGAATGCTATGTTAATTAATTCTGAATTACCTCATAACATATTGAAGGAAACTATTCTTTCAACTAACCACATTTGGAATAAAATACCTCGCAATGAAAAAAGATGAAACCCTTTATGAATTAAGGAAATCTCACAAACCTTCTTATAAATAGGTGAAAGTATGGGGTGCTTAACTAAGGTAGAGCTGCTACATCCCGGAAATCCTCTAAATAGACATGTATGACTCGTTCTATGATGGAGTTTGAATTTATTGCTTTAGACAAAGTAAGAGAAGAAGCATAATGGCTCCAAAATTTTCTAAACAATATTCCTTGTTGGCCCAAATTAATTTCTGCTATCACAATTCATTATGATAGTCAATCAGCAATCGGAAAGGCTCAAAGCAGCATCTATAATAGTAAATCTTGTCATATCAGATGACGACACAATACCATAAGGCAATTGATCTCAAATGGAGTAATTTCACTTGATTATGTGAAATCCAGGGAAAACTTAGCAGATCTGTTAACAAAGGCCTGCCCAAAGATCAAGTAAAGCGCTTGTCAAGAGGAATGGAACTAAAACCCATAAGTTTGAGAACCGACATAGCGGACAACCAACCATGATGATTAGAGATTCCAATAACTTGGTTCAATGGGACAACTAAGTCATGAAGGTTCATGTGAGTACTTCAACCAATTCCTATGATATGGAAGTGTTGCCTGTTGAGTGGGTACAAGGTTGAGTCTCGACTCTTAATGATTCTTAGAGCTAGAATAGCTGAATATAGCAAGATTTTCTTTGTGGGAGGTCACCTATAGAAGTGTGAAAAATAGGCCGATTCATTGTAAACACTTATGAATCCAAGATCAGTGTCCATGGCCAATACAAACACACCCGAAAATGACTAAAAAGCATAAGAACAATTCTTGTGTGAGTACTGTTATCTTGGTTTGCACTAACGGCTAAACAGTTCAAAACATCATGTTCACTAATTAGCTAAACTTGATAGTACTTTACTATGGAAGGTTCAAGGCCACAAGCTACCTATCCTGATGCAATAGTTGTTCGCCTGGACTCTCTTATGTCTACATAAGCACATGCATCATCAATTGCATTAATTTCCATTCATGTGGGTGACTGTTGGAAATTGGTCTTCTTTGACCAAAATTTTAACGTGCTAAAGATATTAATTTCTAAGAAATTGATGATCATCATAAACTAAGCTATGGGTAGATGACAATAATGTATTTAATTGTCTAAAACCAATTTCGAGTGAATATGAAATTAATGGTCAAAATGAGCTACTTAATAATTAACTAAGAAGATTAGAATGAACCAAAGGAATGGGAGGAATGAAACTCCATCCCACATTGTAAAATGAGTAAAATGTGGGCTTGAATATATGTCTCAAGTGTGGAGGTAAGAGATAGCCCTCTTGGTGGTACCACAAGTGTTTGGAAGGGAGAAGAGCTATATGGTTATGGGTTCAATCCAACCTATGCACACACTACTGCCTGTTCGGCCGGTTGGCTCAGCTGGGTTGGGCTTGGACTTGGTGTGGTGTGGTTGCCGGCTTGGGCTTAGATTAAATTGTGCCTTTAATCCAATATTAACTTTTTGGACCAAATTTTTATTTGTCCCAACAAAAATAACAAGAAATATTCAAACTTCTTCCTAGTAGACATTAAATTTCCAACATGAATTTCTAAAAATTGAAAAACGAGTAGAATTAGAAAACCAGCAAAATAAATAGCTAGCGGATGTGTTTAGACTACACATGTTTTTCCTTATCTCCGGTGGATGAATTTAGACTGAGTCTTTCAATCTATTTGCCTTGGAAAACCAACAATCAGTTTGACCACCTTTCAGCTGCTCCTTGGCTTTATAAATCAATCTCAGATTGCATCATTAAGTATTTTCTACATAAGTTCAAAAAGAGTTTAGTACACTTAAAGTTCGAGAGATCAGACAGTTTGTAGTACTACTATTGTCTGAATTAGTTGTTGTATCTTGGGATACGATAACCAGTTTCTGTTAGTACTAGTGCGGGGTGAATTCATCTTAAAGATAGAGAGCCCAACTCTCGCATCGACTACTTAATTCTTATCGATCACAGAAATTTCTTCTGCCAGAGATAACAAAGGTTTCCCCTTTACGAAACCATGGGGTTAGGG
This sequence comes from Jacaranda copaia, assembly GCA_014898725.1. NCBI lineage: Eukaryota > Viridiplantae > Streptophyta > Magnoliopsida > Lamiales > Bignoniaceae > Jacaranda > Jacaranda copaia. The sequence continues at coordinate 382,034 of JACGDI010005714.1, forward strand.
CCCTCTTTTTTTAGATATTACATCATAATATTTGAATCGATATCTTTCATATCTAAAAGAGACATTTAAGCGGGAAGATATTATCGTAGGTTGTTTATATTTAATTGGTCTAATTTATTTATTTATTTATTTTTATTTTGAGTTGTTCAAACTTCATTAGTTATGGCCTATAATGCACAAAAATGCCATAAAATTACTTTGTGCAATGTTAGACACGTGTTGGATACAGACACGATCCCAACACGTGCCGGACAAGCCAATAAAGTGTCCAAAAATTAAAATAAAAAAATAAAATCCGATATGGCTGAAGGATGTGTTTGACATGACCAGGACATGGTGAGGCTTTTTTTATTAAACTTTACAAAATTAAAGAGCAAATATAGAAACTTTTTAAATGGCAAATGAAGTTAGTGAAAAACCTCATTATGATCATAATATCCTAATAAATTTGGATGATTAGACACACTATGAAAAAAAGAAAATTTATAAAAAAGGTAAATGATAATTGAAAACTTGGCACTAATTGTATATATAGATATAAGTAACAAAAATTTTTTGTTCTATCACAATAATAATTTTTACACATTTAATACTAGCAAAAATTGTATTTAAGTTATCACCATTGATAATTGATGGCAAATCTTTAATGATAATCATAAATCTTTTCAAATGTTATTAGTTATAATTTTTACATTATCACTTTTTTTTATGACTAATATTACATTTTTTTTGTATTAAAAATTTTTATTATATAATTTACATGAAGTTTAATTTAATTCTTATTCCTACTTAGGGGATTCATTATTTATTTGAATTTAAAATATATTTATTTAATATTTAGTAATGATTTTTTTCACTTTACTTTGATATATATTTTATATTACATACATTAATATGATTAATAAGTACTTATATATACAATTATATATATATTATGATAACTATGTCAGTACTGTGTTGTGTTCTAAAATTATAAAATTTAATGTGTCGCTGTATCAGTATCATGTTGTGTCCGTATTGCCGTATTTGTATCAATGTATCATAGGTTATGGCTCCTACGAGTTATCAGTTTCATTTAAGTTTTAGAATTGTCAATTTGAACTGTAAATTTTAAGGCAGTGAATGAGTATTTTAATTCATTATGTTATAAGTTCAAAAATTATAAAGACCGTTTGACTCTTTCGCTAGAAAAATATACTTGTAGCTGTCTGCGACACAATTTTTTTACATGTATTAAAATGCGATAAGAGGATGGATAATGTGTATTAATGGAAGAATTAATGTATATGTGTGGAAATTACTTACATTTGTAAGGGCTACTAGTATTAATGATGAAATGATGATTTATTTATGGTAAATCATAATAACAATCAAGCAAAAATCTCACTAATAACCAATAACAAAGCTCAATTTTTTTTCTATTAATCCACCACATAAAGCATGAGGATGAGTAGCCATAAAAAGTACAAATAAAAAGTTAAATAAAGAAAAAGAAAAGACGAGGCCCACTTTTTAAGGTCAGCCCAATATTTATTGAACTTTATTAGAAAATTGGGAATCTCAGATAGAAATTTTGGCACATACCGTGTCTGCTTAAAACTCTATAGGATAAAATTTTATTTGTTTATTTTTATGTTTATAGAACTGGTGGGTTACAAATAGTGATTATTAGAAATGTTGCAAGTATAAAATTTTTTTAAAAAAATAAAGGAATTTTGATAAATCACTTAAAGTACCAAAAGAAAGATGATTTTTTTTCTAGTAGAAATAGAAGGTTATATATCATCTCAATTTTTATAATTGATATAATTTTTACCTAAAGATTTACTTTCATATAAAAATTATAAAAATTTCAATGTAAAAATAGATCATTATGTTAAATTTTGATATTGCAATAAATAATACAACATTAGCGTTGTTACTTTTTAATTTTCAATTTTCTAATAAAAACACAATTTTATGTCATTCATCAATTAATTGAGCAATAATACTCTCATACTTATTTATCTACATTCTAAGATTTAAATTGGGACAAAGTCCAGGCATGTGTATGCCTATATAATAACAATAAAAAAAATTAAAAAACTAATACGACAACTATATGCAAAATAAACTTGAATTATCATATAATAAACATATATGACATTATTCAATTATAACAATTCTCAATATTTCTCACAAACACTTATTGTCCGGCCGTAGTTAATTCTAAACATTTGTCCCTCCAAACCAAATTATATATCAAATCTTGAAATTAACCGTATCTGATGCTTCATCGTTTGGCCCAACATCAAATATTTGCAAATCAGCAAATCCATCTCCATTGGGATGACTGACTTTGGCCTCATATTCACCATGGAAGAGTGAAGTTTCAAAGAAGCCATTAGCATCAGTAGTTGCTTGTAAATCTTCTGCATTGCTAAATGTTCTTCTGAACCTGTCCGCGACATTGCCCGTCGCCAAATTCCTGAAATTGTTGTCCGTCAGGCACATTCTATAGCATCCTTGTGGCTTCCATGCTGACCAAATTATTATGCCCTGGACAGAAAAGTGTGAGTAAACCTCCCTTAGGATCTGCTCCAAGTAAGCCGCCTGCAGTGATAACACCAAAATATTAATTGAAAATTTTGGACAAATTTGATGAATTATAACATGAAATTGCAAAAATATCCTTTGACAAATTTGATGAATTTTTTAATGGAGATTAGAGTTGGGTAAAACCCATTTTCCTTTATTGCTTTAAATTAAGGGTCGGATCTTGGGATTTGAGTGGCTCATATGAAGCAATACAGAATAAGAGTAAGGACAAATCGCATGATCGATCAATAAATACGATCACTTTTATGATATATTAATTATTCATATTTGAAAAATGAATTTACTCTATTTAGAACAAAAACACTATAATATGTTTATCTTTTTAAATTCAGGGTCTAATTATTTGACCCTTACTCTATAACAATACTATCTTAACTAAAAGAGGAATTTTTTATCTTAATAAGTATATCCACACGCGCATCATACATGATGCAAAAAAATTGTGATTTGTTGGTCAACAATAAATTTTGACAAATTAATATTATTTTTTATTATTTTGGTTAACCAACATGCTAATTATTTATTTAAGACATTATATTTTTTCTATACATATCAGAAATTCATTAGATCTGAATATCTAATTCACTTTTTATATGTAAAATTTATATTATTAAATAAAATGACCACTGACTCGATATCATAGGAACATAGAAGGGTTCAAGAATCAACTTTTACCTGATTTGGGCCCGCTGCAACGTCCAATTCGGTAACCCAAATGGGCAATTTGGCTGACGCAAGCGTATCAATGGCAGACCTTATATACGGCAGATTTGGAGAAATGAAATGGCCTTCCAGCCCAATACCCAAAGGGCCTCTATACCCCTGCTGCCTCAGCTGCTGGATCTTCTGCAAATACTTCGCCGGCGACGAAGCCCCATCTCTACTGTCTTCAATGGTGTTGAACTCGTTCAAAAACGGCGTCGTCCTCGGGTCAATCCTGTTTGCCGTCTTGTAGAATAAGGTGGAAGCCGTCCCGCCCAGCTTGCTCTCGAAGAAGTTGAAATGCAAATTCTCATTCACAACGTCCCAGTGGAAAAACCTCCCCAAATATCTACGCATCACGGAATTTATCCTCTTCACTGCAGCCGCCCGCAAGTCGTTCGGGGATAGTCCGCCGACCCACGACGGCTGGAATCTCGGGTCGTCCCAGAATACATTGTGGCCACGAACCGAAAGTCTCTGGCTGGTGGCGAACCGGACTAAAGCATCGGCGGTGTTGTAGTTCTCGACGCCTCTGGATCTTTCTGTGGAGTACCTGTTTCAGTTTCATACATAATTTTGATATTTTATTTTATTAACAGATGATTTTCGTTTGAATAAGATTCATAGATTTACCATTTCAATTCGTCTTCGAAGACAGTGTATCTGAATCTTGATAAGAACCACTGTTTGTATGCATTGTTCGAGAGGATGTTTTGGTTTATGGCGCAGCCTAATGGGAAGTTTGGGCGCCTCTGTTTTATTATAACCGTTACATTTGATATGGGCTTGCCCTGTTTATCCAACGCCTGGAATTTCACTCTTCTTTTTCTTACCTGCAAATATATACAAATATATGCATATAAATACTATTTATTATGATTGAGTATTTTGGAATATTGTACAAATAATGTACCTTCTCGATGCTCTCATATTGGTGGGATTCCCACTCTTCGTGTGTGAATGGTTGCAACGAGATGCTATCTGCCCAGATATCCACTTCTGTGTTGTTGCTCTGTGAAACAAAAGAAGGGGAAGCAATGGAAGAATGTGATGTATTAACCATGAAAGGAATAATTCAGTTGAATTTAATGGAAAATACCTCAAAGTAAAGGTGGGCAGGGCCGGAAGCATTGACAACCAGGCCACCCTTAAGCATCGACCAGCAACCCTTCTGGGCTGTAGCCCATCCAGCAATTTCATAGCTACTCTCTGTCTTAAAAATGGCTGCTATATCAGCACTTCCATGGCTTACTTGTAACCACGCTGCAAATAAATTCAAACCATTTTATAGCCAAACTAAAAGAAAAGGGAAAACTTGTGTCTGTAAATCTATATGGTTTTTCTTGAATAAAAACATGAAAGTACCTGAGAAAGTGTAAAGTTTTTCCTTCTCTAAATTAAACTCCTGTGCCAAACTATGAAACGACTGGTTTCTCCTAGAGGCAACGATGTACTTGTTGCCATCGAGGGATTCTCCATGCTCTACTTTTGCATCCCCAAACGTCGTCCATCCCTTCAGTCCTTCATTCAGCTCCGGATTCACCACTATCCCTCCGCCATACTGAGGGCCATGAGGCTGTGCCAAACACTGAAACACACACACACACACACACACACACACACAAATATCGATAAGAATTTGTAAAAATAGAGTAAAATTTTAACCATATCAAGAAAATGTTGAATTTTTTTTCCTCAACTTGCCTCATGTGCAAATGAGTGATCATAAGGCACTGCATGTATTTGAAAACCTGTACAGCAGACAAAGATTCGTAAAACTATTCTCTTTTAACTTATATGGTGATGCAAAGAATAAATTAAAGAGAACAAAGGAGTGGGATTAGTACCAAGAACGAGATTCAGAATTAAAATGAGAAGAAAACTGGAATTTAAGAGCTTTGCCATTGCTGATCAAACTGATCTCTCTTTTTCTCAAGGTACAGTTCTTGGCAATGCAAGCCATGCATGCAGGCTTATATAGGAACAGTAAAAATCTTAATATGTAAATTTGCATGTGTTTGGATTGAAAGATTTAGTAGTTACGAATTTTATATTCACAATAACAAAATTATATGCTTGAGAAATTCATATTTCCAAATTTGGACCAATTATGGAGTTATTTTTTCAATTATTACCGTGAAATCCACCTAAATTGGAGTAATTTGAATTTTTTAACTGTGAATACTCTCCCCAAATTCAGTGATAGCCGGACATGATGTTGTTTTTGCATTCTTGCAGGGATGTAATCCTGATATTCTTACCAAAATTAATATTCATGCAAAGGATTTATATTATGTATATGTTTCTCCATATATATATATATATATATATATCTCTTTAACAGAAATTACGGTTGTCCAGTACTTACCGCACATGGAATTTTATTTCTTAACTAAGTTAATTTTAGGGAATCTAAACATAAAAGTAAAATTTTTATTACAAGTTATTACATGTTCTGATCGGGAGTTGTAGAATGATTTGATTGATTTGATGAGTGATTTCCTTTACATGTCCTTAAAATTATTCCATGCATATTGCGTCCATGCATAGAGAGAATTAAGATGTTATTGAGATTGTCATAATAAGAAAATTATTATTTTTTTCTATGTATATACACACCCAGGGTGAAAAAATAGTGTGTTGAATGGACTTTGTTTTTTAAATGAATTTATTTACATATATACAAAATAATTTAAATTTTATTAAGATTTGAACAACGTGCCTCATACTTAAAAATGTAAGGAATATTATTGAATCAACTAATTACTCGATGAACTTATGCCTTAACGTGCTGGTTTTCGCCGTTAGACTTGAATCTAAATTTATTAAGTTTTTATTTTTTAACGAGTCAAGCGTAACATCAAATACAACTGTTAGAAGCATTTTGAGTTTATGTTTCCTAACTTTTATATTTATTTTTTATTAAAAATAGTAAAAAACATTATTAATATTATCATGTTCATTAACAATAAAGTGAAATTTTTTTATAATTTTATGTTAATGATGAGGTAAAAATTATTTACTAAAGCAAAATAACAACAATATAATTTTACTGTAATAGTAATAATTATGCACTATAATAAAACAGAAATATTTTAAAATTATATTATAAAATTTAGTAATTTAAGAAAAACCAAGCTTAAATGATTAGCAACAAAAATATTTTTGTATTGATGTAAACTAGGAAAATTTAAGTTCTTTCCATGGAAAAATATTATTAGGAGGTCTTAATTATACGTAAATATTTTATTTGTTTTAAAATACAATGTCTCCTAATACAAAATTAAAAATACTAATGAAGAAGTGATTATTTATTTATAATGAAATAATAAATATTAATTTACTTTAGCAAACATAATGGCTTCTTTACTAGCCGTTGGACTAACTTTATACAAGTAGTTCACATACTCCCCTACCTGAACTTTCTTAGATTCCTGAATGGACTCCCCATCTTTTACAGGCCCAATCTCCACTTGGGCCGGTGGGTTATAAAAGAAAGACACTGTATATCAGTCCCTATTTGATTGGGTCGCGGCCCGATGCCACGAGCTCTTCAACTTGCCATTGCTCATTATCTCGATCAAATCTCTCAAATTGACAAGCAATGTGTTGCATGGCCATGGCACTGTGAGCCATTGGCCATCCTTGAAGACTTGGAGCCCATTTGAAGACTCGAATTGGAATAAGAGAGTGATAGTAGTGGCGTTGGTGTGGGGAGTTATACCCAATGCTAGGTCGGGCCTTGGGCATGGCCTGATAGTAGTTTACTCAAATGTTGATCTCGCTCGATTTTGAATCAAAATATTGTAAGAATGATGGAGGAACGAGTGAGATGGATTCCGTTGGGGCTTGGGGTAGCTCATCCATGAGTTCCCTAGTAGTTTTCACACATTTCTCTATAATTGGCCTACGCCTAATAAAAATAAAGGTAATGTTTGGATATGAATTATATTTTTTGGATTATGTGTTTTGAAAGAATGAATTTTGGAAGTATGATTGAAAAATATGACATTTGTGTTGAAGAATATGATATATATTTTTCATATTTTGGAATAAGAAAATTATTTTGAAAAAATTTGATATGTTTGTTTAGGGCATGTTCTTCTATGTTTTGACCATTTTCTTGAAAAAAATTTGGGAAAATGGGTTTTTGGAGAAATTTTAGAAAATGTGCTATGTTTCTTTTTGCTTTGGGAAATATAAAAATTGATTTAAGAATGAGTTATTTATTTTTTTATATTTTAAAAAAAGACAAACTTTATTGTAGATGTCAAATCAATTGCTTTTTATTGGGTTTAAGAATGAAAGTGATTTTTTTTATATATTATATGATGTGTGTGTATATATATTTGTAATATTGAAATATGAGTGCAATCAATTTAATTGGTTATTTGTTTTGAAATTTATATTGTTATAAATTTAATATTAGTAAATGATATATTATTTGGAATAATATATTTATTAATAAATATTAATTATTCATGAATTCATAACTATTCCTTAATTATAAAAAAATAACTTATACCATAATTGTTAATATTGACTTACAAAAAAATTTAATTACTATACATTACTTATAAACTAATTATTGTTTGTTAATTAAAAATTAATTATATAAATATTTATTACTTACGATTTATGTATAAATAAAATATAGTTATTTATTTAAATAAATAACTTTATAATTTATAACATAGTTATGTATCTATGAGAGATAGAAGACTAATATGTTACTAAGCTTACACTAAAGGTATATCTAAGAAATTTACTAGGATTTAGATAAATAAAAATAGATTATTGCTATCCAGGCCAAAAACAAGAAGTCCACGCCTTCTTGGCAAACAGGGCCGAAACAGCCAAGGCAACGATCTATTTTATTATCTAAGCCCTAACACCCTTGCTCAGCTTTACATATAAAATAGTCTAATAACTTTAACACAGCCTTGTCAATTATGACCATGACTCATCAATATATAATTATTCTATTCGTAACATATCATAAGAATTTTAGTCTGCCATTAGCCAGACTATTAACAAAACAAATATAAATGAAATGTAAATAAAACTAAAACTAAGTAAATTTATTGATAATAGGCGAGAGTCCATCTTCAAGAAAGACAAGAATTTTTACAACGTAGAAGGTAGGGAGGAAAGAATGGAAAAAAAAAAAAAAAGTAAAGCTAATTTTTTGCCTGCCTCCTTCAAAACAAAAAGCTACCTTTTACAAAGCAGAAAAATACTATTCCGAATTCCAAAAATTTTGAAGTTTGAATAGTAAAAGTAAACAAGGTATTATTGCGGATTTCAAAGTTTTGAATTCTGAATAGTAAAATCAAACAGTCTATTACTGTTTGTCCTATTATAACATTTCAAAATTATATTATGATTTTATTCTTTAGTAATTGCCATCTTGAGGGATTGAAAGATTCTTTCAATTTCTTGAAAATTTGATGGGGTATCATCCTCTAGATTTTGAGCTTCTCCCAAATATTCAAACTGATTCTCTCCAACTTTTGATTTTGTAGAAGTGGAAGTAGCCATTGATGCATTAGATTTACCATCTGTTTCATCATTGATATCATCAATATTTTTCATTAATTCTTTTTGAATCATATAAAGATATTCTTTGATTAATTCCTGTTTAGACAATTTTCCTTTTCTCATTTGGATTTTTTCTAAAGTTTTTTCAAAAAGGTTGGATGATTCTTTTTTCTTTTCGTGCTCCATTTTTTCTTTATAAATCTGTATTTGCTGAAAAATGTTATCCAGAGTTTCTTAACCATGTAATTTTTTGGTCTCATTATCCATCTGGAGTAATTTATTCTAGAATTTGTTGAGAAATATTCTTTCAAACATGGAATATTTTCTTCATTTGTGCTGACTTCTGATATCCATTTCCAGATCCATGGTATTGAGAATTCCATGAAAAAATACAGGGCAGCCATTCCTTCTATTAATTGATGCTTCTCCTCATCTTCTAATAGCTTGGTTGAATATTTAGACCACATATCAAAAGTCATTCTGAATTGTTCCGGAAGAATATTTTGAGTTGGATCATATGATTTCCACCAATTCAAAAACCAGTTTGGTATATCATGCTGAAAGACTTCTGGAAAAATTTTGATGAACCAAGAATGTTTCTTTCTTTGATTTTTATATAAGAAAACCTTATCAAATGTTTGGATATAATCCCAATAATTAAACTTTATTGGAACTTTAAGTTTCTTATGAAAATATTCTTTTTCTTTAAGAGAGGACATTCCCCATTCTTCAATTACTATAAGCTTCTTGACAATAATCTTACTAAAATTGAACGAGGTCTTTATATTAGGATTTGGATAAAAATATGAAATTTCAAATGATCCTGTAAAAACTAGAATATTTTCAAAGAAAGATCTTTGTTTATAAGAATTTGCAGCATATGATGCTATATTAAGATATCTTTGAACTATAATCCAATGATCATTTTTTCATCTGAGATCCTTATATTCTAAGAACATTATTATGTCCTGATGTTTTTCTATTCATTTGTAGTTAAAGAATCTTCATCTTCAAGAGAAGCTACATTTAATGTAATATTAGAATAAGAAGGTCTTTGAGATTTTTCAATTTTTTCTTGAGGACTTTTATTAGACAATTCATAATTTTCTTTGAATTTTAAAAATTTAGTAAAAGAAGATCTTTATAAATTGGATCATTTTTGTCTGAAATATTTCTTGATCCATATGATTATTGAGTAAAAGAGAAAGCTATGAGCTTCTGCTTACCATGTTGTGCAATAACATTTTTCTTTCCACCTCCATAAGAATGGTGGTTTCCACTTCCTTTATCATAATAAAGAATCATTTCATGATTTCTGCAAATATTCACTAGTAATGAAATCAAGTAAACTATTATCACTTCCTTTTTTATAAATAATTTCAAAATCAAATGGTGCTAAATAAGCTTACCATCTAGCAAACATTTGCTTAGAAACATCATGTTTAAAATCCTTGTTAAACATATATTTAGCAGCTTGACAATCTATTTTTATTATAAAAAATTAATTATATAAATCATCTTGAAATTTAAGAACACGTTTTACAATAGCTAAAATTTCTTTTGCCACAATAGCATAATTTTTTTGACTATTATTCCATTTTCTAGAATAAAATCTTATAAGATTTTCTGTGTTATTAGTAGGATTTATTTGTTTTAAAATTCCACCATATCCTAACTCAAATGCATCAATTTCTATAATTTTTTTCCACGAAGGATTAGAAAACATTAAACAAGGAATTTGTTTGACTTTTTCTTTAATATGAATAATCATATTAGTATGATTATCAATCCAAGGTTTTGGAATTTTTTTAAGTCAATCATATAAAATAGCAATATCTTTTGCAAAATTTTGGTAATAAAGAGAAATATAATTAAGACTTCCTAAAAATCTTTATAATTGAGTTTTATCAATAAATTTTGATGCAAATTCAATATTCCTATTTATAGGAATTATTTTTCCTTTTTCTATAAAATGTCCAAGAAATCTAATTTTTGTTTTAAATAAATGCATTTTAGGTTTTGATATAACAAGACCATTATTAATAATAATTTGTTTAAAAATATAAAGATACTTAAAATAATTTTCTATATCATTAGAAAATACTAAACATCACAATATAAATAATTATAAAATTACTGTAAGAATTAAAATTATCATTCATAATTTTTTGAAATTCTGAAGGTGCATTCTTCGTATCAAAAGACATAACATTCCATTCATATTGTCCAAATGGAACACTAAAAGCAGTTTTGAATTTATCAGATTCTGTAATCTAAATTTGTCAATATTCTGATTTTAAATTAAATTTTGAAAAAATATTAGCTTCATAAAGTTTATCAAGAAGATTTTTTTTGTTGGGTATAAGATATCTAATCCATTGTAAAACCTTATTAAAAGGCTTATACTTTATTACTAGTCTAGGTGCTTCTCTTTCCTGTTCAGCATGTTTATTAACATAACATGCTATATAATACCAAGGAGATTTTGTAGGCCTAACAAGACCCTTTTGTAAAAGAAGGTCAATTTCTTTTTTACAAAGAGCTAAATATTCAGAATTCATTTGGCAAGGTCTTACCTTAGTAGTAATTTTTTCATTAAAATTATCTTCATATGAAAAATCAACAATATATTTTTTTCTGTTCCAAAAAATATTTGGATGATCATTACAAATTTTGTAAAGAAAACTGATTTTCTAAAAGAGAATTTTTTTTCTTCTAGTTTATGATTTTGAAGTCTTTCTTCAATAGTAAGACTACTAATTTCTTGTTTTAAAAAATTGATTTGAAAAGATTTTGCTTTAAGCAAATCTTCAATTTGATTAAGAATTCTTGAAAATGATTTTGTAATAAATTGAAAATATATTTCTTTATTATTATAGGTTTCTGTAAAACCTTTTTCATCAATACTTTTTAAAAGATAAATTCTTTTTAAGAAAGGAGTTCCAAGTATAACTTGGTTAGAAATATTTTTTAATAAGAGAAAACCTGTAGGAATACAAGTTCTATTTTTGCAAACAAAAGCTCGTGAGAGCTAAAACTAATATCAAGTTTTTCTCCATTAGAAGATTTTAAAATATGAGAAGTTTTTTTCAAAATACCTAGTAGGCATTAAACCTTCTTAAATATAATTTAAATCTGCTCCATTATCAACAAGAGCAGTAAGTTTTTGTGAAAAAATTATTATCAATTAAAATTTTTATTTTAATAAACCATTTTTGAGATGTTATCATTTCTAATGTTGAGAGAAAATTAGTATTAAAATTTTCTGATAAATTATCAAAAATATTTTCCATTCGAGGAATATCTTTAGAGACAACAATTTGTTTTCCTTGAGAAATTTCAATTCTTATTATTCTATTTTGTAAATTTTTGTTATAACTTTTTATTTCAGAAATTTTTTTCTTAAGATTATTAACCTCTTGAATCAAATCCTAAAGAGTTGTAGGAATTTCAACTTTTTGACTTTGTTTCAAAAGATTATAAACTTCTGCCATAGTATATGGTTCTTGGTTATTATAAAATTTATTTTCTAAAACTTCTAAATTAGAAGGAGAATTATTTTCTACTTGATCAATTATATTTTATCTTAAAACTGGATCTTTTATAAATTTTAAAATTTCTAAAATACTATCTTTCTGAATCATTTTCTTGCTTTAAGCAAGATTTCTATTTATTATAGGGTTTTTCTTTTTTACAAGAATTACAATCTGATTTAGATTCTTCTATATCAATAGAAGCACATTCATTAATATTTTCTTTTTCTGTATTAGAAGATGATTCTTCTAAATCACTATAAGAAGAATTAAGCATAATTTTACAAAAAGATTATTTAAGATCTTCATCAATATTGAGATTATTAATCTTTTTCTTAATTGAATAATAGCAAAAAAAAAAATGCTACTGTAGCAAAAGAAATTTTAGCTATAGTAAAATGTGTTTTTAAATTTCAAGATAATTTATACAATCAATTTTTTATAATAAAAATAGATTGTCAAGCTGTTAAATATATGTTTAACAAGGATTTTAAATATGATGTTTCTAAGCAAATGTTTGCTAGACGGCAAGCTTATTTGTCACCATTTGAATTTAAAATTATTTATAAAAAAGGAAGTGATAATAGTTTACCTGACTTCCTTACTCGTGAATATCTGCAGAAACCATGAAATGATTTCTTATTATAATAGAAGATGTGGAAACCACCATTCTTATAGAGGTGTAAAGACAAATGTTATTGCACAACATGGTAAGCAGAAGCCCATAGCTTTCTCTTTTACTCAATCATCATATGGATCGAGAAATATCTTAGATAAAATGATTCAATTTATAAATATCCTCTTTTTACTGAATTTTTAAAATTCAAAGAAAAGCAGGAATTTTTTAATAAAAGTCATGAAGAAAAAACTGAAGGATCTCAAAGAACTTCTTATTCTAATATTACATCAAATGTAGCTTCTCCTAAAGATGATTCTTTGACTACATTTGAACATAAAAAGCATCAGGACATAATAATGTTCTTAGAATATAAAGATCTCCTGTGGAAAAAAGATCCTCATATTATAGTCCAAAGATATTTTGATACAACATCGTCTGCTGCAAATTCTTATAAACAAAGATCTTTCTTTGAAAATATTTTAGTTTTTACAGGATCATGTGAAATTTCACATTTTTATCCAAATCCTAATATAAAAACCTCATTCAATTTTAGTAAGATTATTGTCAAGAAGCTTATAGGAATTGAAGATTGGGGAATAAAGAAAAAGAATATTTTCATAAGGAACTTAAAGTTCCAATAAAGTTTAATTATTGGGATTATATCCAGGCATTTGATAAGATTTTCTTATTTGAAAATCAAAGAAAGAAACATTCTTGGTTCATCATGATTTGTCCAGAAGTCTTTCAACATGATATACCAAACTGGTTTTTGAATTAGTGGAAATCATATGGTACAACTCAAAATATTCTTCCTGAACAATTTAGAATGACTTTTGATATGTGGTCTAAATATTCAATAAAACTATTAGAAGCTGAGGAGAAGCATCAATTACATGGAATGACTGCCGTGTATTTTTTTATGGAATTTTCAATACCATGGATCTGGAAATGGATACTAGAAGTCAGCACAAATGAGAAAAATATTTCATGTTTGAAAAGAATATTTCTCAACAAATTCTGAAATAAATTACTTCAGACAGATAATGAGACCAAAAAAATTACATGATCAAAAAACTCTAGATAACATTTTCCATCAAATACAGATTTATTAAAAAAATGGAGCACAAAAAGAAAAAATAATCGTCCAGCCTTTTCAAAAAAGCTTCAGAAAAAATCCAAATGAAGAAAGAAAAATTGTCCAAATAGGAATTAATCAAGGAATATCTTGATATGATTCAAAAAGAATTAATGACAAATATTGATGATTTCAATGATGAAACAGATGGTAAATATGATGCATCAATGGCTACTTGCATTTATGCAAAATCAAAAATTGGAGAGAATCAGTTTGAATATTTGGGAGAAGCTTAAAATCCGGAAGATGATAACCCACCAAATTCTCAAGAAATTGAAAGAATCTTTCAATCCCTCAAGAAGACAATTACTAAAGAATAGAATCATAATTTAATTTTGAATTATTGTAATAGGACGAACAGTAATAGACTGTTTAATTTTATTATTCGGAATTCAAAACTTTGAAATCCGCAATAGCACTTTTCTATTTTTATTATTCAGACTTCAAAATTTTTGAAATTCAAAATAGTATTTTTCTACTTTATAAAATGGTAACTTTTGTTTTGAAGGAGGCAGGCAAAAAATTAGTTTTGCTTTCTTTCATTCTTTTCTCTATTTGCTTCCTTCCGTACCTTCTACCTTGTAAAAATTCTTATCTTTCTTAAAGAAGGCCTCTGGCCTACTATCAATAAAGGTACTTAATTTTAGTTTTATTTACATTTCATTTATATTTATTTTGTTAATTGCCTAGCCAATGGCAGGCTAAAATTCTTATAATATGTTACGAATAGAATAATTATATATTGATGAGTCATGATCATAATTGACAAGGCTGTGTTAAAAGTATTAGACTATTTTATGTATAAAATTGAGCAAGGGTGCTGGGGTTTAGATAATAAAATAGAACGTTGCTTTGGTTGTTTTGGCCCTATTTGCCAAGAAGGCGTGAGCTTCTTGTTTTTGCCTTGGATAGCAATAATCTATTTTTGTTTATCTAAATTCAGGTAAATTTCCTTGGAATACCTTTGGGGTAAGTTTAGTAACATATTAGTCTTTTATCTTTCTCATAGATCCTGCTAATTAATGGTATCAGAGCCATGGACTCAATATATAATTATTCTTGAAGTAACATATCATAATTTTCAATTAATTATGAATATATTTAAAAGAAAAGAAACTGTAAAAAATAGTAAGACGGAGGAAATAAACCTCCCAATCAATTTAGATCTTCACAATAAATGGACTATTCTTAGGGAAGATCCAAAAATAATTTACCAATATGGTACATTTGAAAAAATTGACTTAAAACAAGTTGTTAAAACTACAAAAGAAACTTATCCTCTTAATAAAGATGAAATTATTTTGAAACTTTTTAAGAAATCGAATCTTATTCAACATGAATATAAATTTCTTCATATGGGGTTAGCACAAATTACTTTTAAACCTCTAACTTTGGAAAATCTTCCAGATTATTTTATTGCAATTTTAAAAGAAGCCAGAAATTTAAATTGGAAGCATTCAATTATGGGTATTATATAGTCTAGTTTGGCACATGGCCTAATTTATTTTGATGTTTATCCAAATTTAAACTTATCACTTACTAATGTTAATATATATCATTCTTTAATATTAAATATTAAACTTCATGGCTACAATTATATGTAGGGCACAGAAACAATTTGTGTTACTTACTGTATATATTATAAGCCTCTTTATACATTAAATCCAATTTCTAAAATAATTAGTAAACCTAATCAAAAAACGTTTCTAATAGAATCAAACTTTTCTAAATCTAATATTACAGTCAAAAGACCTATTAAATGGGAAGAAGTTATATTTCTTGAAAATTGAATTATTGAACAAGTTGTTCATCCACAACTTGTTATCAATAATAATGTTTAGAATATAATACAAACTCCTAAAAGATCTGTTCAGATTCAATTTAATAATAATTTTGAATCTTTATATAAATCTAATAGATCTAGACTTGTACGATTAAATTCAACTTTTTCTCATATTTCTCCTCTTGATTATATTGTAAAAACTCCTTCTAGAGAATTCACTTCTAGAATTAGAGCATTATTTGGAGTAGGAAATTCTAGAAAAGATAGTTCTTTAAATACTAGATTTAAAAAATTAAGAATTCCTGAAACTAATATAGTTCAAGGAGTTCAAGATAATAATAGTGAAGGATCTATAGATCCTACTTTATTCGAAATGGATTTTTATGTAGGTAATAACCCCTCATAAAATTAAAATATTTTTTAATGAAGTTAAGAAAATATAACTTTAGCCCCTAGCTCTCAGGATAGAAAATTAATAAATCTTGAATTTAATAAAGAAAGGTGGAAACCTTTTAGAAAATGGTTTTTCGAAACATTTTCAAATACAGAAAATTTGTACTTTCAAAATGAATTTTATAAATTTTTTTTAGAAAAAGATCAATTAATACCTTTTGTTCCTTGATTTATATATGTTGAAGATTATATTTCTGTTATTGAAAGAAATTATAATCTTTCAAATGGTACAATACTAAAGGATGTTTATCCTCCTCAAAATCCTTTTCATATTGAAAAAGATAATCAAACATTACAATACTCTGCATTTCAAAAATTATTTGATAATGATACTTTAATGTTAACAACTCAACACATTAATTTTCTTTTAAAACAAGGAAATTATCAAATTAAAATATCTTAATTTATTTATTAAAGGAATAAATACAATATTTAATTAATACATTAAATATTAAATATAACTAATGCATTATTTAATTAATTTAATATGTTATTCAATAAATAAATTATTTAATAATAACATAAATAATATTTAATTAAATTAATTCATTTTTTCAACAATTAGTTTAATTAAATTTGTAAACATAAGTTTTAAAAAAAATTTAACTAGTAAAATTTTATTTTTTTTATATATGTATATATGTGCAAGTATATATATATATATATATATATAAATAAGTGAAGTGAGAGAGTGATAAATGAATGAGTGATGTGAAAGGTAAAATAAGAAAATGAGGAGGTATGTGTGATTTTTAGGGTGTAGGATTTTTTGGGTGAATTGTAAGGGATTTTTCGAGTATAAAATTTAAATATTTTGGAAAAAAGACTGCAGAATGTGCCTCCATTTTGAATTTTTTTTTAGGTTGGAAAATTTTTTGGGAAATGTTGAAGAACACAACTTTATATTTTAGAAAGAGACAAATTCTGTTGTAACAGTCAAATCAAAGTTTTTTTATTGAATTTTTGGGTTAAAATATAACTGAGTGGTTATTTTATTGTTAAAATAATAATAAAAAATATATATATGATATATATAATATATATGTATATATTGAAAAATAAAAAATTGTGGGGATAATAAAAAATAAAATAGGGTGTTCTGAATATTTAATTTGAAATTTTAGAAGAAAATTTTTTGTATGTTTGATTATATTTTTAAAAAATAAAATTATTTTTCCAAGAATGTAACCAAACTAAGCCAAAGGTTTTTAGAAGTGAACAATTAAATATTCGTATTTCACTTTTGAAGTGTGTGAAATCCAAATCTCTAAAACACTTGTGCTGCTGTTGGATTCCACCTCCAAAGAGACTTTAATGTGGCGAGATATTTGATTTTATTTGTTTTTAAAAAATAAATTTTACTATAAATAGCATATCACGTAACTTCTTGTTTGACTGGTGATATCGTACTAGACTTGTAGTATTATATGTGATTTTTATAGTAGTGATAAATTAAAAAATATATTTATATCAATATATTGATGAAAAATGTAAATTATAGAAGTGATGTTTTTTGTTTGATTTTATTATGTGTTTTAGGAAAATAACTTATTGAAAAATATAAAAATTATTTTTTAGTATATTTATTTATATTTTGGGAAGATATTTTTTACTATAACAGTTAAATTAATATTTTTTTATTAAATTTTTTTGATCGAAAATAAAATTGAATGATTTTTTTAATGATAGAATAATAATAAATATATATATATAATATATACATGTATATTGAAGAATGTGTAGTTTGGAGAGAAAATTGGAATTATTTGATTATTTTTCCCCAAAATAATGTTATTATGAAAAAATATAACCAAACAAAGTCATAGTTTTTAATGGTATAATGATTTGAATTTTTTAATAATATTTTAACAAAAATCCAATTTCGGAATAAATATGTAAATCTATTTTCTAGTATTGAATTTGGCCCTCAAAAATAATGCCAAATATTGCCTAAATTATTAATTGTTTTCATAAGTATAAAGATTCATTTATTTTACTTTATTTTATTTTATTAATTAATAACTTGTACCATTATTTATTTATTCCAATCCAACACTTATTTAATGAGGCTTCTCAATATCTCAAGATGTCCAATTCTTTTTCCCAACATCCTATATTTGGACAATTTTCACCCACCATACATTACTATATTTAGACATTTCCTCAAATTTATGTATTAAAACTACCAAATCCTCAAAAGCAAAAAAAGTTCATAAAATTAAATAAATAGAATTTTGTTTTTTAAATGTCTAACAAATATTTTCAATTCATAAAAGAATAGTTACCTGAACTTTGCTGGATTCTTAGGCCAAACACAGAACCCTTCGGTAGCTCCCTCCGGAGCTGCCTTCATAGCCAATCGATCAATCCGATCCCACGGCTGATCTTCCGATTTGACACAATTCCGGCCATATCCCATATTATCCGTATTCGTGTACGTCCCCACATTGGATTTCTTCTCCTCAAACGGCAGCTCGAAGAAACCCTTCACCACTTTCTTCACGTCCTCCAGTACCGATGGATCCAACCCCTGGTTTTCGATTATAAACATGCCCCATTCTGTGGAAAACCCGGGCTACTTTCCGGAGCTCTTAGCCCGACCCGAATATTCCGATCGGGCCCGAAGTTTCGCCATGTCTGTGGGCTCGAAGAAGGTACTGGGGGGGCGGGGTTTTGGATGAATTTCTGGGCAAGCTTTTTCAGTCGGGCGAAGTCTTGAACCACCGGGATCTTGATTGTTTGGGGGAGGCCGTTTTGGTCGATGAATTTGGACTCGTGGTAATTAATTGTTTGGGTGTTTTCCATTTTTACGATATTTGGTGATAATGAAGAATCTGAAGGGGAGAGGCTAAATTCTGGGCATTGCATGAGTGGCTTAATTTATAAAAATATAGTGAGGAAAAATAATTTTTACAAAACTACCATGGGTTTGATAAATTTATAAATCTATAATGAGATGTGATTGCAACTCACGCCTTTTAAGTTTCTTCTCCTTCTTTCATTTGACCGAATTGAGAGGCATGGCTTCAATTGATAATGGTAAAAAAAATTTCATGACATGCAAGAGACTTGGCATCATGCCACGCGCTATTGTGTATTTTGTAATATATATTATGTAATATATTATATTATATACATAATATATACGATCAAATTATGTAAATGATGAGTTTTGTAAGTGGAATAAATAAATAGGAGGTGAAAACATATGTGATAGTTTCATATGATATAATAATAACATATCTTGAAATTACAAACATCACTTATTATTAGAAGTTATGATAATTCTTGATTAA
>JACGDI010005714.1:401793-413975 GCA_014898725.1 Jacaranda copaia
GATAGTTTTGTAAAAATTATTTTTTCTCACTATATTTTTATAAATAGTCCCATGAGGTGTACCCTTGTCCTTGTGTTATTATAATTTTTATTTTGGAAAAATTTATAATTAATGGAGTGGGAAGTTTTTAAAAAATTTATTTTGGAATAATTTTGAATTATTTAAGGACATGGGTGGGTTTAACAACTTCTATAAATTATTTAAATGCCAATTGTTTAAGTAAATTGATATTTATGCTATTTTTTAAAAAAGATATTGTCAAAAGTTTTGGCTTTGTTCAGTTATGTTTTCCCAAAACAACCTTGTTTTGCAGAAACATAACCAAACATATCTTCATTTTCACTTAAAAATGCATATTTTTCAATATATACATAAATATTATATATATATTATATATATATTTTTTATTATTCTAATATTAAAAAATCACTTCATTCCATTTTCACCCCAATAACCCAACAAAAAAATATTGATTTGACTTATACAATAAAAAACGTCTCCTTCAAAACATAAACAAACATACCAAAAAATAACTTTCACATTTTTCAATAATTCATTCTCCCAAAACATATAATAAAATCAAACAAAAAACATAACCAAAAAATACCTTTACTTTTAACAACAATTTTTCTTTTTAAATAGATCTACCTATTGTTGGAATTAATTAGGACTCTAAATAGTATGTTAAGTGGAAAATATATGAGAATTCGTTTGGGATTTTAATCCCACATTGAAAAAATAAGTAAAAGAGGGTTCCTTTATTAGGTAATTTAATTATTTAAATTACGTTTTTAATCAGAAACAATATGACTGTTAGGAAAAGACAAAACTATTATGATTGATGTGTTATTTAATCTAACAGTCATAACTGTGTGAATGGTTGCTGTAATCTTATATAAGTGAATTAATCCACACAAATTAAAAGTAATTTTTAGAAGCAAAGTATTATTATTCTCCTGCAAAAGATTTTTATACTCTTTTCAATAATTCTCAACACTAACAGAAATTCTTAAGTAAGAATTTCAGAGTGCTGACTACAATTCCTAGGGTGCCTTAGTTGAATCCTAGAAGTGAATTGCCATAGTCCCTGCAGCACAGATAGTGGGGGCAATTATCACCTTAAGGACAGTGTAGGAGTTCTCTACACACAATTAGGCACATTAGACTTCCAATTCTTCAATACCAGTTAATTAGCACCTATCACATTAAACGATTAAAGAAAATTTTAATACTAAATCTTAAGATATTTAAAATATTATATTTAATATTTTTTTCTGTATAAATACCAACTTTCAATGAAATTTGTTTTTTCATTTCAAAATTGGGGATAGTTTTAGCCTACATCCCCATCATTTATGGGGATTGATCTCGTTAAGATTTTTTTTCCTGTTGCATTTTGATGAGTTATCATCGATTTCTTTAATTTTTCAAAAGAAATTGTCATTGTAACATATAGTTCGTTTATTTTTTACGTAAAAAATACTTAGAAAATAAAAGGTTAGAAAAAATCAAGCATTGCAAATATAGATATCTTGAAGATGAAAACCACTTTTTATTTTACTACACTTTATTTATTCTTTTGTAATTTTTCTAGACAAATGTTTGACCTTATATTTTAAGCTTGATACCTCTTGTATATACTTTGAATCCTCTATTTTATTCTGTGTTTCATATCCTATTTTAATATATAGTATATATATTAAATATATTTGATTCTCAATTAATTAGTAGTTATTAGCCCATGCGTTGCACCAGGCAATAAGTTTAAAATTTTATTTTATTTTATTTTAACTATAATTAGATATTAATACTTTTTATAAATATTACAAATATAATAATTAAAAAATTAAGAATTTTTTTAATATAATATAATTGATGATGTAAATGAAACATAATAACATTTTATATGAATATAGTTTATGCATCATCAGATCGAATCCCATTCATTAATTTATTTTTACCCAAAAATTAATGCCTAAATGTCAAACCAATTTATAAATTCAATAAACTATTCATAAAATTCAGTAGAAGATAAGATACAGAAAATTGCTTCACATTGACTTAGATTGAAGAAATTAAAGAATTCAATGTTGAAAAATGAACTTAGATGATAGAAAATAAAATATTTTAATTTTCCATAAAATTGAGATTTTAATTTTTTTTATAAATTATGTTAGTTCATTACTATAAAAATTAAAACATTAGAAAAAGATATGAGCATTGCACGTGCACACATCTTCAAGAAAAGAAAATAAATTTTAATGCACCAAGGAAATTATCAAATAGTGTTGGAGAAAAAAGAAGACAAATATTTTTTATACTTTTTAAATAGTAAATTGTATGTTTAATTGTTTAGAATATTATAGTACATATATTATAAAAAAATTTAGATTAGATTTAGGAATTTTTTTCAGCTATGATTTAACTTAATTAAAATATAAAATTATGAAATAAGAGATAACTCATAGAATAACATAGCATAATATACTTAAAATTAAATTATAATAAATTCTATATTACTACAATACTCCATATATAAAAAGTTTATACATGCAAAATACATATGATGCAAGACATATTAATTAAATTGTAATATTGATAAATACACCTATATATACACAACAATATATATAGATATGTATATGTTCATCCATAATTATATTAAAATAATAAACATCAAACAATATAATAAGGAGTTATAAAAAAAATAAATTCATAAAGAAAGTCATAAAAAATAATTATAAAAAGCTAAATGTATGTTAATATTTGTATATTCACGCACACACACCTTGAGTATTTACTAAATTAAACATATAGTTATTGAAATGAATTAGGTATAGGTTTTTATATTAATATTAAAATAAATATTGATAATATATCAAATATAAAAATATATTGACACGAAAAAAATAGATAAAATTAATTTATCCACATCATTAGCACATAAAAAAAATACTTAAATTAGGACTCAAATTTTTTTCTAAAATATCCTGATTCATAAATATAAAAATGAAAAATATTAGAAAAAAATAGAAATAATATAAAATATTTGCATTATTTAAGAAAAATAATTTAATACACAAAGAGAACGATTTTATAGAGTTGGATAAAAGAAAAGATAAATGTTATTTTATTTTGAAGTAATAAATTGTATGTCTAAATAACTTTTAATATAAAATATTGTTAGAATTTTTAATTTAAGCAACACATCTCTATTAAATTGCATCAATAAATAGACTTATATATATACCTGGTTATATATACATGTGTATATTTATTCATAATTATTAAAAAATTAAATTTCAGAATGCAAATGACAAATATTAGAAAAAATTATTAGACAATATTTATAAAAAGAAGTAAAAAAATTATATATTAAAATAAGGAGTTATAAAAATTATATATTAACATATATATATTGAATATTTATCAAAATTAGGTATGGGGTTACAAAAGATGAACTAATATAATCTTTTTACACTAATATTAAAATAAATATTGATAGAATATTACTATTTGTAGATATGTGTGTGTGTGCGCGCACGCGCGCATGTGTGTGTGTGTTGATATAGGCAAAAAGAATAGAATTAATAATATCAGAAGGATATGCAAAATTATATATTAACATAAGGAGTTACAAAAATTAATATAGAAAGTTACATGTATATTATATATGGAAATATGCTGACATACAGAAAAGAGAAATATGAAAATATATTATAGGCAGTTACATATATTATATGTGACATACATTTACATGGCAAATATGAACAAAATTAACTTATCCACATCATTACCATATAAAAATATACTTAAAATAAGATTGAACATCATTTTACCTTTTTTATATTAGATTAGATATTGGATTGGTTTATGTATCATCGAATCAAACCTAATGCATTCTACACAAAAATTATATCTAAATATTAAAGCACTTTATAAATCAAATAAAATATTCATAAATTAGCACAAGAGAAAATTGAAAAAGTACTTTAATATTGACTTTGTTTGAAGAAATTAAAGAATTCAACATTAAAAAAAATGAGCTAGTGGAAGATAAAATATTTTAACTTAGCATAAAATTGAAACTTCATTTATATATATATATATATATATATTTATAACCTAGGTATCTTTGTTCATTAGCATAGCAATTAAAATATTAGAAATATTAGTATAT
This sequence comes from Jacaranda copaia, assembly GCA_014898725.1. Lineage (NCBI taxonomy): Eukaryota > Viridiplantae > Streptophyta > Magnoliopsida > Lamiales > Bignoniaceae > Jacaranda > Jacaranda copaia. The sequence goes on from JACGDI010005714.1 coordinate 405,974, forward strand.
GATCATTTTACATATATTCATCTTTAAGAAAAAAATAAATTTTAATAGAACAAGAGAGTGATTGTATAGAAAAAAGAAGATAAATATTTTTATATTTTTAAGTAGTAAAATTTTATGTTTAGATTATTTTAGTATATATAGTTTCAGAGATTTTAGCTTATGTTAGAAATTTTCTCAATTATGATTTAGCTAGATATAATACTTAAAATTAAATTGTGATAAATTATATATTGCCATAATACTATATGTATGAAAAAATTATATATACACAATATATATAGAGCAACACAAATTAATTATATTGTGTATGGTTAAAATATATATACATGTATATGTATTCATTCGTAATTGTATTATAAAATACAACTATTAGACAATATAGTGAAGAGTTACAAAAATTATATATTAATATTGAGAGTTATAAAATTTATTATATAAAAAGTTACATATATGTTAATTAAGATATATTTATATATGTTGGGTATTAAACTAAAATTACACATATAGTTATAAAAATAAATTAATATAGTTTTTATATTAATATTAGAATAAATATTGATAGGATATCGAATAAAAAATATGTTGACATGAAAAAAATTGGATAAAATTAATTTATCCACATCACAACCATATAAGAAAAATACTTAAATTAACTCATTTTTTTTCCTAATTATATATATTTGGTGTTAAACTATAGTTATAAAAATGAATTAATATAGTTTTTATATTAATATTAGAACAAATGTTGATAGGATATCGAAAAAAAAGAATGTTAACATGAAAAAAATTGGATAAAATTAACTTATCCATGTAATTGCCATATAAGAAAAATACTTAAATTAACTCATTTTTTCCCTAATTTATCCTAGTGCATAAATATCAAATTAAAAATATTCAAAAAATAATATGAAGATTATAAATAACTGCATTTTCAAAAATATATAGTTTAACTCTCATATAAAATAATTTTATAGAGAAGAAGAAAAAAGATAAATATTGTTCTATTTTAAATAGTAAATTGTATGTTTAAATTATTTTTAATATAAATTATTGCAAAGGTTTTTAACTTATGCAAGACATGTTAATTATTTCACTTATATATGTTTGTCTATACACACATACATATATATGTATATATGTGTGTTTATCCATAAATTGTTTAAAAAATTAAATTTGAGAATGTAGATAACAAATATAGAAGAACTTATTAGAAAATCTAGTAAGGAGTACAAAAATTATATATTAAGAAAAGGAGTTACAAATTTAATATAAAAGTTATACATATAAATATATTTATATATAGAATAATAATCAAAATTACATATGGAGTTACAAAAGATGAACTAATATAATTTTTTTATATTATATTAAAATAAAATTTGATAGATTATTAATGTGTGTGTGTGTGTTGATATAGATAAAAGGAATAAAATTAACAATATAATAAGGAGTTACAAAATTATATATTAATGTAGGGAGTTACAAAAATTAATATAAAAAGTTACATATATATTATATATGAAAATATGTTGACTTGAAGAAGAAAAATATGGAAATATATAATAGGAAGTTACAAATATTATATATGGAATATATTTACATGACAAATATGAACAAAACTAACTTATTCATATAATTGCCACATAATAAATATACTTAAAATATGATTGAACATCATTTTACTTTATATATATATATATATATTAAATTTTTATAAAAAAATATTTTATACAAATATTATATATTCATGTAATAAAATAAAAAATAAAATATAAATTGAAATAAAGGCTCTAAACCATCTTACATAACACTAAACCGACGCTTCATTTCACAAAATAGACCTCTAATTAGGCAAAAATTATTTCTCTATAGTAGTCGGACAATTAAAGCTCCACCCAAATAGTTGCCTAATGGTGTTGAAATTTTTGGAAATTTATAGTATAAGCTCAAATAGTGCAGTTTAAATCCTCTGCTTTTAGTACATGTTTATTTTTTATTTTATTTTATTATATTTAGTGTATTAAATATTTTTATAAAAATAATTAATTATAAATTAAATGCACTTAATACATATATATATATATAAATTAATTAAATAATAAAATATACGTTAAAATAATAGATAATTCAGAATGCAAATAATGGGACACGATGACAGAAGTCGTTATCATTTGGTGTTGGCAAGTGAGACAAAAGGCTCTAAGTCAGATTGGGCCATTGAAAGTGACAAAATATAATGTTGGGATATTTCAAATGCATCATCATGACCAATTTTAATGTCAAAAGATCCTTTCCCAGATTTTCTGGTACCCACCCATGTAACATTGATGTGGTCTAGGCGCACACACACACACACACACATATATATATATATATCAACTTGTGTTGTTTTTATCTCATTTGGAAGTATTGGTATTTATTTATTTAATATCTATTTCACTTTATAAATAAATATTTTATAAACTTCTACATTTTATAAGATATTTTTAAAATTTATAAAATATTAAATTTTATTTTTAAAATAAGTTGTTGAAAATTTGAATAAAATAAGGTCTTGAAGCTTATAAAACGTTAATAATAGTAATTTTATAATTAAAATGATTAAAAATGAAGGAGCTTGTTAAAATCTTCAAAATAAGTTAGAGTTTTCTTACTTTTTTTAAAAAAAATTGTAAGATAACATATTATTTTAGGATCTTATAAGTTCCTTTTTTCAAAAAAAATTATTAAATACTTTTTATCAACTTATAAATTTTTAAACATCTTATAAGATGTTTTGAGGAGCATAAAGATCTTATACGTTCTTACATTTTATAAGATATTTTTTAAGTTTATAAGATATTAGATTTTTTTAAAAAATAAATAAATTCCTAAAGTGTTTTGGATAAAATAAGATTTTAGAATTTAAAAGATGTTAGTAATGACAATTTTAAAATTAATATGATTAAAATTATGAAAACTTGTTAAGATTTTAAAAATAAGTGAGGAACTCCTTACTTTTTTAAAAAGAGATTATAAACTTCTAATCCTAACATCTTATTTTATGAACATATAAGCTTTTTTTTTTTAAATTTTACCAAACACTTATAGGCATCTTATAAACTTTCAAATATCTTATAAGATATTTTAAGGAGTTTATTAACTCACCCAAACACCCTTCCAATTAGATTCGAATTTTAGATGAGCTTCAAATGCTTGAGATATTTGAACTAGAAATTTTTAATTTAATAAAATAATAAAGAATTCAATAATTAAAATTTATAAATTATAATATTATTATTTTATTATAAACGTTATAAACCATTAGAAACAAGTAACAAGTTCACAAAATTACAAAACCATCACAAATTTATACCGACATAAATTAATATCAATAGTAGTATAATATATAATAAAAAAAAATACTGAAGTCATATACTAGCCCACAAGCTTATTCAAAAATTTTGAGCCTCAATACAACCGATTTGAAATAAATATTTGGCTCATTTGAACTTAACTCAAACCTGAAATAGCTCAAATTGGAGCCAACTCAATTCATCCATATATCTAAAATAATCATTAATGATATTAAATATCTTTTGAATTGAGATTAATTGTTAAAAATTATGATAAAACAGTTTACGAATGTCTTTATAATAAATTTAATTTTAAAATAATAATAAGATATACATTGAATGACAGATTAAAATCATTTATGTTATTGCAGCTCTCTCTCTCTCTCTCTATATATATATATATATATTTAAGCTAGTGGATAGCCAGCTCTTGAAATTTCCAAAATCTTTACTAATTAAGGGACCCAATTTTAGGTAAATACTTTTTTTTTGGTAGCCCTTTATTTTTTTAATTTATTTTTTATTTTTTTTTCCCCCAACCCATTCAATTACGCTGCATCGTCCAACACCGAAAATCTATATGGATGTGGAGTTGTACAAGTTAAGAAAATGATTATTTATTTATAATGAAATAATAAATATTAATTTACTTTAGCAAACATAATGGCTTCTTTACTAGCCGTTGGACTAACTTTGTACGAGTGCTTCACATACTCCCCTACCACAACTCTCTTATATTCCTGAATGGACTCCCCATCCTTTACAGGCCCAATCTCAGCTTGGGCCGGCGGGTTATAAAACAAAGACACTGAGAATCGGTCCCTATCTGATTGGGTCGCGGCCCGATGCCACGAGCTCTTCAGCTTGCCGCTGCTCATTATCTCAATTAAATCTCCCAAATTGACAAGCAATGTGTTGCATGGCCATGGCACCATGAGCCATTGGCCATCCTTGAAGACTTGGAGCCCATTTGAAGACTCGAATTGGAATAAGAGAGTTAGGGTACTAGCGTCAGTGTGAGCCATTATACCCAATGCTAAGTCGGGCCTTGGACATGGCGGATAATAGTTTACTCTAACGTTGATCTCACTCGATTTTGAATCAAAATATTGTAAGAATGATAGAGGATCGAGTGAGATGGATTCCGCTAGGGCTTGGAGTAGCTCATCCATGAGTTCCCTAGCAGATTTCACATACTTCTCTATGACCGACCTGAAGCCATTAAAAATAAAGCATTTTTGGAGATGAATACTCAAATATTTATTATTTTACTTTTGAAGTGTGTAAAATTCGCATCACTAAAAGCCACTTATGTAGCAATTGGATTCCACCTCAAAAAGACCTTAACATGCCGAGATATTTGATTTTATTTTTGAAAAAAAAATATTATAAATATCATTTTACGTAAATTCTTATTTGATTAGTAATACCAAACTTACAATATTATATGTGATTTTTATAGTAGTGATAATTAAAAAAATATATTTAGATCAATACACTGATGAAAAAATAAAAATTATATAGTTTTGATTGGGATAATGATTTGAATTTATTTGATAATACTTTAACAAAAATCCAATTTTGGAATAAATATTTAAATCTATTTTCTAGTATTGAATTTCGCTCTCAAAAATAATGCCAAATATTGCCTAAATTATTAATTGTTTTCATAAGCATAAAGATCCATTTATTTTTACTTTATTTTATTTTATTAATTAATAACTTATACCATTTATTTATTTTTTCCAATCCAACACTTATTTAATGAAGCTTCTCAATATCTCAAGATGTCCAATTCTTTTTTTAACATCCTATATTTGGACAATTTTCACCCACCGTATATTACTATATTTAGACATTTCCTCAAATTTATGTATTAAACTACCAAATCCTCAAAACCAAAAAAAGTTCATAAAAATAAATAATATATATATTTTAAAAAAAAATGTCTAACAAATATTTTCAATTCATAAAAGAATAGTAACCTGAAGTTCGCTGGATTCTTAGGCCAAACAGAGAGCCCATCAGTAGCTCCCTCCGGAGCTGCCTTCATAGCCAATCGGTCAATCCAATCCAACGGCTGATCTTCCGATTTGACAAAATTCCGGCCATATCCCATATTATCCGTATTCGTGTACGTCCCCACACTGGATTTCTTCTCCTCAAACGGCAGCTCGAAGAAACCCTTCACCACTTTCTTCACGTCCTCCAGTACCGATGGATCCAACCCGTGGTTTTCGATTATAAACATGCCCCATTCTGTGGAAACCCTGGCTAGTTTTTGGAGCACCCCAACCCGACCCGAAGATTCCGATCCGGCCCGGAACTTGGCCATGTCTATGGCCTCGAAGAAAGCATTGGGGGGAACTGGGTGGTTTGCGGCCGGTGGGTTTTGAATGAAATTCCGGGGCAAGTTTTTCAGTCGGGCCAAATCTTGAACCACCGGAATCTTGATTGTCTGGGGTATACCGTTTTGGTCGATGAATTTGGATTCGTGGTAATTAATTATTTGGGAATTTTCCATTTTTTCGATTTTTTGTGATGATGAGGAATCTGAGAGTTAGGGGCTAAATTCTCGGATAATACAATATAAATCTTCTATATTAATACGTATTTACTATGTATATTAAATACTTTTTATAAAAATACTTAATTATGAATTAAATATACTATAAGCATGTATAAAAAATAAAATATAAAATATATATTAAAATAATAGAGAATCCAGAATGCAAATAATGGGACAGGACGACAAAAATTTCAATCTCTTGCTGATGGTGAGTGAGACAATAGACTGTAAGTTTGATTTGGCATTTGAAAGTGACAAAATATAGTGCTGGGATATTTCATATGCATCATCATGACCAATTTTAATGTCCTAAAATCCTGTCCCAGATTTTTCTGACCCACGCATGCAGCACTGTTCTGGGCCTTTTTTGTTTGGGCTTTTTTAAAATAGTTATGTATGAATTGTCGATTCGATCGAATATAAAATCTCTTATATAAAAAGAAGATTTGACACCACCAATCTGAACAATTTGTCCTATTTTTTTTTTTATTTTATTTGAAAGTATATTAGTGTTGAATGATTTTGTTAAAAATTTCAACCAAGTACTTTGTCTCCCTCCTAATTCTGTCTTTTTTTGGCTTAAATTCTTTGTTATTTATATTTTTATTTCATATTATAAATAAATTAGAGCTGCAATTGAATCGAACAGAGTGTGAGGAAAAAGAAAAACAATCTAGTGCTCATGTTCTACAAGCCTGAATTTTAAACTAGAAATCGACTTAGTTAGATTCGAATTTGAGATGAGCCAGCTTCAAACTATGGGGAGATTTGAACTATAAATTTTTAATTTAATAAAACAATAAAGAATTCAATAATCAAAATTTAAAAATTATATAATAATATTATTTTATTATAAACATTATAAACCATCAAAACCAAGTAACATTTTTTCACAAAATTATAAACCATAAAAGTTTTATTCTTATATAAATTAATATCAATTTAGTATAATATATAATAGAAAAGTATTAAAATCATATGCTAATCCGCAAGCCGGCTCATAAATTTTGAGCCTAAATACAATTGGCGTAAAATGAAGATCTAACTCCATCGAGCTCAACTCGTCCATACATCTAAAATAAATATTAGTAGTATAAAATATCTTTTAAATTGAGGTCATATGCTAAAAACTATGGTAAAACAATTTATAAATATTTTCATATACTTAATTTTAAAAATAAAAATATCATCCTAAAATTACATGTATTTAATGTATATTCATAAAATAAAATAACAAGTTATAAATTGGATAAAGGATTAAAATCATTTAAGTTCTTGCACTTCTGTATTCTCTTTTAATTTAAAGCCACTGGATAGTCAGCTCTAGAAATTTCCATCCCGCAAACGAGATAATTATTAATAGGGGCTGTTTGGTTTTATTTTTATTTTTATTTTTTATTTTATTAAAAATTAATTAGTGAAAATGAACTGAAAATGAATTTGTATTAGAATTAATTAGTGAAAATGAGCTGAAAATGAATTTGTATTAGAATGAAATGTTGAAAAAGTAATTATTATATTAGTTTTAATAAATTATAGATGAAAAGAGATAAAAATAATAGAATAAAGAGAGAAGATATATAAATTATTGAAAATTATATTTTAAAAATAAAAATAAAAATAATATTTGATGAAAATATATTAAAAAAATAATATATTTTATTTTTAAAATAATAAAAAATATAAAAATAAAACGTAAAAATGAACCCTAACAGCCTCGTAGGCAAAAATAAAAAAATAAAAATCGGGTAATCAATTAAGTACATTGTCCAACACCGAAAGTCTATATATATCTTTTCATCATAATTAATTACTTAGTAGTGCCCTACAAACTCATTAGAAAAATTAATAGCTGCAAAAGAAGGTTGCCTACCCAACACACCAAATTTAAGATCGCAACAGAAGAGGTGGAATAATAAAAATTGAGAAAATATCTATGTTCACACAAATTTCGTTGTCTGCAGAATCAAATCACAAGACAAAGAAAAATAATGAACAAATTAAATTTATATATAAAAAAATAAAATATGAAAATTACAATTTGTCAGAGAAATATAAATTTCCTAACAAAACTAATCCCCTGATTCTTCTCCCAATG
>JACGDI010005714.1:417383-431929 GCA_014898725.1 Jacaranda copaia
TATGAAAAAATAATATTTCTGATAATTCTTTTGGATAATATTTTAAATATTTACAAACAATGTCTTTTATGCTCATCATTTGCTACATTTGGAAAATGATTATTACAAAAAAAAAAAAATTGTTGGGAATTCATTTTGCATGTAGATTTAGTAATTTATTTTTTGATTTTTAATTAATTAATATTATTTTAACACAATAACATTTGAGTAGTACAATTTACAAATTTTTTTATTGAATTCTTTACTTGTTATCAGTCTTCCTTTTCAAATCAATTTAAGACTTTATGATTTAAAAATGAATTACAATTTACACATATTTTTTCAAAAAATATTTTGTATAAAAAATTATGTACACAAAAACTACATGCGTATATAAAGCCAAAGTAAACATTCATTTTTCCTGCATACATTAATTACCAATGAATTTATTAGAAATTCAAAAAAAATAATAATAATTGGGGACAAAAGGATCAATACTAGTTCTGTAGTTCATACCAAACCTAGTTCACTTATGTCAATGAGGTATGTCATAGATGTGAGAAAAATTTTATTTATTTTACCCTTATACAAATTACCTATAGAACTTCACTACTTCTACCCAACATCATCATTTTATTGATGAATTTTTTCCAATCTTCCCAACATTTCAATAATTCGTGTCTGGAGGGGTTAAAAAAGGTAAAAAATTATTTTAAATCGGAAAGAATTTAAGCAAGGAACATTAGTCATATTCAAGAAGACTTTCGACAAGTAAATTTATTTCCCAATCACCGTAATTCTTGCGAAGAAAAAAACGAAAGAAAAAAAAAAGAAACAAGTACGGCTTAATTTATACTATTAATAAAGTGTCTACTCCTTTTTTAATATATTTTCAAATTCTTCCTAAAATGCCCTCATTTTTATTTTTTCCTCCTAAATTATTGAATAACTACCATCTCATTCCTACACAACTACTATCACTTAGTTCGACAATAATTGAAGAATGTTATACATATTTTTATTTTTTGCATTTTTTCAATTTTTTTGCAACTATATTATATTTTATTTATATTTTTTTATTAATAATTACATATACATCGAGTGTGCGTCGACTGCTAGTTTATAAATAGTAATCAAATTTAGTATCCTAAACCTTCATTCAAATTCTTAAGGCCCAATTTTAAATTCTAACGAGTCCAAAATCGACCCTCTGGGCCATTTTTGGGCTTTGAATATTCTTATGTAATAAAAAAGAAATTTCGATTACACAATTGTTGGTGTAAGAGTCTTTAAAATTATCTAATCCAATTAAGGCCCAAACAAATTGTTGTGAGGGTATACATAGGAAAGCATAATTGAATATTTGTTAGGGGGAAATATAGATATTAATAGTACTTTCTGAAGCGAAATTTGAGGCTTTTTTGGGTTTGGTTTATATAAAATATTTTTATTTTTTTAAAATTTAGATTTGTTCCATCAAAATATTTTGAATTTTTTTAATAATTGTATTAAACAAGAATAAGATATGCGACATGTATCGATTATTTTACTGGTTTAAGTATTAAAAAAATTTGTTAGAGATAATCCAACATCTTAATTATTTGCAAACTCAAATAAGCTAGAAACACAAATTTGAAACTTAATAATATTCCAATAAGTGTGGCTTGAATTTAATCGGTTGTTGGCGAATTAATTAATAAAAACTATTTTATGTATCAAGACTTAAATCCCTTGATTAAAATTTTTAAAGTTGTAGGGTGGGGTAGTTAATTGGTTTAATGGCATCACCTCTATACATATAAATATGAAGTTGGGAATTTAAATTCTGACGAATTCTTAATATACGTGCATGTAATATATATTTTTTAATTTATAGTTGTAGGGGTATTAGCCTAATTAATCTATTTTTAGCCATTATTTCTTCCTTTGCACAATTCTATGTTATTAGTTTGTATGATGTTTGAGTGCTTCTTTATTAGTTGATTGGTTACTAATTTCCTTTGATAAGTTTTGTTCAAATGCAATTAACACAAAAATACACACACACACACACATACATAGATACATAAATACATACATACATATATATATATATATATATGCATAATTATATATGACTTCATTGAAAGAAAGAAAAGCACAAGTAGTCAAAACTCATCATTGTGGAATGTGGAATGAATAAACTTATTGGAATGGCTATGATTTGGTTTCAATATTTCATGATGGACATGGCATATATATGAGTGATGGGTTAAACAATTTATGCCACAAGAAATTAATTGCTTCCTCAAAATGCAGCACATATGGGTCCAACTCTTCCACTTGTCATTGGTTACCACTAATTCTTTTTCCACTTGTACCCAATAATAATAACTATAATAATAGTAATTATGAAGCTTGCTTTAGGCTTTCTCCTCTTTATTACAACAATGGAAAATTCAATTCCTTCCATTTAAGTGTGTCGATAAATGCATTCCTAATCATTGAATAAAGATGTGATGATATTATAAAATAAAGTCATGATACAATTATATATAATCTAATAATTCATAATTTATTTATATAATTATGAAGTGAATAATATAATATAAAATAATATATAGGACAGTTGTTTTTCTTTTTATTGAATAGTCTGATTTTGACTATGAATTTAAAATTAGTGGAGTTAACCTAATGACAGCTTGATTTAAGCTAGAGCTTTACAATGAACCAAGCTCCATGTTCAGTAGCCATGAGCCAGCTTGCAAGATTTTTTATTTTTAAATATTTTTATAGTTTAATTAAATATTTTTTATATATTAATAATTCATATACTATTCCACATTAAAGTTGTTCAACTGAGCTATTGAACGAGCTAAGTTTGAGCGCTTTCTCTTTGTTTAGAGCTTGAGCTTAAGCTATTAAAAAATAATGTTCACTGAACTCAAAATACTGAACTCTATCTCAAATCTATAATTTTTTTGTCATCCTTTACTCATTTACACCTTTAATTTTGATGGATAAGTTATACCTTAAAGGTAAGTAAAACACACAATAAGAAACAAGGAGTTGCATAAGCTCGAATTTTGATGACACCAACCAATAAGTCTGATCGAATAGTAAAATTACAACTTTAAAATTACGCAACAAAGAGATTTGGATTCGAAGTTCGAATTTCACTTATATGTGAATATTAATAGTACTACTTTACTTTCTTAATGTGTTTTTTTAATTTAGAATTGATTATAATTAATCATTTTTAATATCTTGTTAATTATGAATGATATCGAATTAGCCGCCTATAAGTATGAAGAAAAGAAAAATGATGATGACTCGAAACAAAATAATTAGCCAACTATATATCGCCGAAAGTTTGATTTGGACGTTCTATTAATTAAGTTAATCTCCTCTAGCTTTCACCAAGTAATACATACATACATTTTCTTTGCGTACATTTTTTTTTATTCCATTTAGGGCAGGGGATCGGTCACAATTTGATTTGAATACCCCTCGTGGCCTTGAACTTACCTTCAATGTAAGGCTAAAATTGGTGCAACTAAAATTGTTTTGACCCCTTTATTGTCCCTGTTAGAGTCATTGGCTCGCAGAACTGAACTCGACAAACATTTTCTTCACATAAATGCATACATATACGTATATAAGCAGGGAACAAGTATAATCAAATAATTAAGAACACCATCCTAATATATAATACACAAAAAGATTTTCATAATTAAAAACAATTAACGCCCAACATACACTATTTTACAACTAAATTTTCTATGCTGAAGAAACTAAAAAGATGGGGAAATATGTAAAAAATAAGAAAAAGGGCGTCTAATTTGAGTCAAAATATGTAGTATTTTTTTTTTTCCAAATTGAAAAATATTGGAAATATTTTCTCATGGCTGCTTTTGTCTCTGTGTGTAGATATAGTCAAGATGAGCCTCAAGCGTTCTTCTCATCATGCATTCATCTTCTCCCTCTCCCACACAACCATCCTCGTTTAAACCTACCTTCGACACTTCGTTATCCTAGTTAACAAGATTAAGATAAAAAGAAAAAAGATCAATAAATATCATAAATTCGACAAAAAAAAAAAGATATGTGATTAAATAGACATATATATATACACATTTATACAGACATATATGCCCATACATATGTAAATAGGCTCACCGGAATAGAAGTTTCCATCGGAGTTACATCGTGAAATGTCGGCTCCGGCCGTGGGCGGACATGGTTCATAGTTGAAAGTAGGAGGAGAGCTATTATGTAAAGAGAGGTGATCTTGGCCATGTTCTTCAAAAGTTGAACTGAACAGGAAGGTGCTCACAAGCAATGAATTTATAGGTGGAGGGAGGGTTGTTAAGATGGGAAGGGTAATAATGTCATTTAATAATGGAATGGTGAATTAAATCTAGAAAATAGGATTAGGTCAATTGAATTTTTTTATTATTATTACTATTTACACATGCATCTGCATGTTTAAAGTTTATTAAAATTAAATCCGTGAACCTTATTTTTTTTAGGTTTATTTATACACAAACATGTCAGTAGTTTATTAATATCTGAATTCCTAACCTCACACTTTATATGTGATATTTATGCCATTGAGCCAAAAGTTACTCAAATATAGGAAGTCAATTATATGCAACGACAGTAGAGAAATATTTATTAGTTTGCGCATTATATTAATTGATTTTAAATAATTCTCATAACTTAATTATTAGTAAATTTGAAATTAGTAAAGCTCCGGTCCTTGTGAACTATTGAAGCCATAATTATTTTTTAGCACTTGTTATTGAATTTTTCTACTCTATTTTGTTTTTTGGTTTTTTGCACCACGGGAAGTTAAATATTAAATTGATGATCTTAAACAAGATCATAACTTTGACTTTCGCCGGAATGATTTTTTTTTTTTGTGGATAAATTAATTAATTAACAATCATCAAATCAAGAACATTCATCACCAACTATTATGTAATTATAACAATTTATCAATCCATTAATATTAATAACAATAACTATTATTAAACAATTCAAAAGACTACTCCAAGAGTAGATAAAGGTCCTTATTGTACTGAGATTCAAACTCAATAATGTATAATCCTAAGGTTTCAACTTTATCTTTCGTAGTTCTCATAGTGGGCTATTCTGATATAAGCTATTCTGATATGTTGAGATGTAATATAGATGAAATCGACTTTGATAGCCATACCCCCTTTTTCCTTTCACACTATGCCTTTTCGTCTTCCTAGATTAGAATGACGCATCGCGATTGGTATGCCGCAAGTTCCCCTCATTTGAGTTCCTTGACTAGCTTAATAAATTTACTAAACGAAGAAAAAAGATCAATAATAGAAAGAAATTATGATCACCTAAGACATAATATCTTAATAAATTACTGCCATCCGTTTTTTTTTTTCAAATAATTTTACGCTTGCACTTATTAAAAATTTGTGGAAGTTTAAGACTTGTTGGTTTATAAATTGAAATATTTTATCAAAATATTTTGACAAAATAATTTTTGGGAACTAAAGTTGAAAAACGTGATGGTTGTTTATTTGTATTTTGTGTCGTGGGTGAAAAATAAATTGCGAAAAAATTATTTATTTATTTGTATTTTTTGTATAAGACAAGATATCATATCAATAATTTTTTTATCGGATTGGTAGGGTAAAATTGATACTTTAAAATTGTTTATGTATGTGTATACATAGATTGGGTAGGAAGACTAAAAATGAAAGTGTTAGATATTGGGGAATAGATAGAAAATGAATTAAGAGAGTAATTTGAGCCTTTTTGGGTGTATTTTGGATAGTAAAATTGGATAATGTGATTGAATGTTTGTTTATATTTTGAGAGTAGAAAAATATTTTAAAAATTTACCAACAAATAAGCCCTTAAACTCTGAATTTTACAGATATATATATATATATATATAATATTTTTGAATTAATTAATCATTTGACAAAAAATTCCATTCTTATTGTTTACATTACCTGGAACACACGTGAAGTACAAATTAAGTTGGCAAAGTCCAACGTTGGACCGCTCTAAACCTTAATTTTTTAATGCATTATTTATTGTAAAGTTAACCCCGTGACCAAATATTGATCATTTTGCTTATTCGCTTAGATACACTACGGATTTGAAGGAAGACAAAGAAATACATATAAATAAATAAGGCCAAATTGAAAATTGAGTGTTTTTAATTTACTCAATATTGTTGCAATTTGTTAATTATATAATAAAGTAAATCGAATTAAGCAAGATTTCGAATTTAAGGTGCTTGCTATTTTTCTTTGTAATATTTTCTATTTATAATTCATTGCTTAAATTAAAAGATATTTTGGTGAACTTAAAAACTCCTCAAAATATCTTATAAAATGTTGATGAACCCATGAGATGTTAGAAAGTGTGTGGTCAATTTTTTAAAACGGAACTTATAAAATATTAAAATAAGATGTTAGGATCTTAGTAGTTTTTTTTTTTTTAAGTAAGAAAATTTTAATTTATTTTTAAGATTTCAATAAAGTGTGTTAATTTTAGCTATTCTAATTACAAAATTGCTATTACGAATTTTTATAAGCTCCAAAATTTTATTTTATCCAAATACTTTAATAATTTTAAAAATAAGATCTAACATCTTATAAGTTTTAAAAATATATAGTAAAATGCAGGAGCTTATAAAAAATTTTAAATAAATTTAGTGAAACACCTTTTTAATCAAATACTATATGCATTAATGTTGAAGAAAATTGGAATGCTTCTCCAAAACTTTATGTCGACCTGATTTTGATGTAATTTTATTGCAGCTAATGCCTATGTTGGAATTTTTGTTCCAATTTATTATGAAGACATTTTATTTATAATATAAAATAAATTATGAAATAATAATTAAAGTGAAGATGTGGAACACTCCTCTACGCCTCCATTGTCATAATGAATTTGGCCATGCCTATTACCTCATCGAAACCTAACCCAACCCCACCCCCACCCCCCCGGGGAAAAGGTCAAAAAAAGGTAATCTTTCTCTTTAGGGCATAGAAAAGTAGGGAATTCACATATATGTGTGTATATATACATTAAAGGCTTGGATGTTGAATAAGTTACTGAACTAATTGATTACTCAATAGAAAATAATTTTTTCTTTTTTTTACACTTAAAATTCATTAAAATTTAAATTTCAAGCAGCACTATATGTGTAATAATAATGCGATTATAACTTAACTACTAAACATAAAAGTGCCGAGTGACTTGTAGCTCAACAGCATAAATCTCCCACATAATGTGAGAGATCAGAAGTTCGAGTTCAAATATACTCATGATATGTTTGTATAAATAAATAAATTAATAAAAATCCTACTAAACAAAAAAGTAAAGAGTGTTTTTTTTTTTAAATTACAGAAAAGTAAAGAAAGTTGACAATTATATGGCTAGTAATTAAAGGTGGGGTTGGTTTGAAGATGAAGAGTAAGAATCTAAACACATCACATACACATAAAAGAGACATTTTGGCAATAAATTGGTGAAAGAAGCTTCTATGGTTAGAATTTCATGTGGCAACTTTATTGGCTATAAATATTATCTTTTTATTTAATTGTTTATAAACTTATATTTCATCTTTTCAATATTCACGAGCCCATCAACTCCATTTATTATATCAACTGTTTTCATAAATATCATCTCACAGACTTAGTTGCAGATTTTGTTGATTGGCTCCAAGAATTTAATGCATAGATTATGCGGCTACCTTTAGAGCTAGGATTAGAAGAGTAGTTGTACGAATTGTAACTTTTAATTTTATATTTTTTTAAAAGCAAATTGAGGAGTACTTGAAAACTTTTTGAGGTACGTGAGCTGGCTCGACTCGTTTTCTCCATTGCATGTCTCAAACTTCCCTCAAACGGAAACAAACCCTTATTTGAAATAAGGTAAAATTTTATAATTCTTACTTATTTAACATAATCAAAGAAAGAATTAGTTCATCCAACTCAAACCAACAAAGCGACTCCCTCAAACTCAAAAATGAGGTCACAATACCACACATATTATGTCACTAACACCAACCATCATTTGTATATACATGCTTTAGTCAAACAAGACAAATTAAATTATTCTAAGGTCAACTTGATTTAAATTATTCTATGTTTCCAACATAGCATGGACATGTCAAATCCAAATGGGATTTCCACATCTTATTCTCTTCTAGAATGCAGTAACCTACAAATTCATGAGGGTTTTTTCTTTGCTGTATTTATTGATGGAAAATTTTTCAATAGAATAATGGGCCTTCAATAAATTCAATTGTACTTCTTGTTGAATATTATTAGAGAAGGGATCGAAGACAAATCAAGGCAATGTTTTGTCATGTTATTTTCGTGTGATCTTAACATGCACTCTGAGAGAATGAATATGAAAATTACATTAGCAAATGTAATAAATTTTTAATTATGTTTTAATGAGAAATTAAAATTTTATTTTGGAGAATTTTTATATGTTTGTTTATGTTTTATAGGAAAATAATTTTTATTGTAACAGTCAAATTAATAGTTTTTTGTTGAACTTTTGGAGTGAAAATAAAATTGAATAATTTTTTTAATTGTAAAAATAATAATAATATATATATAATATATTGAAAGATGGAGAAATTTCGGGAATAATGAAGGACAGATAAGGGTAATTTAGAAAATCTACTTTAATGTTTTGGAGAAAAAAATAAATGTATATTTTGTTAATATTTTGCTAAAACAATTTTATTCATTATTCATCGTTCTGGGAAAACCTAACTCAACACACGCAATTCTTGAACCCATCATAAAGCATATTGATGGCAAAATATAATCTATAAAAACACATCATTCTACTAGTCAAAAACTCTATATCAGAAGTAACACTTTCAAATCATCTAGAAGTTTAAATTTCAACGACCATCGGGACACGAGTCTTAGAAGTTTCTTTCTTTCCTTCAAAATATTGGGTATTATATCAATCATTTTCATGGAAGACTAGTCCTCCTTGCAACGCAAATAATAGGATCAACTCAATTCCCTGTACTTTTTCACAATAAGCTTAACAAAAAATTTCCATTGCTCGTCCGCCAGTAAATAGAATATAAATATCTAACTTCACACAGTAAATTTCTTGAGTTCTAACACAGTATTTAGTACGAATCAGTGATATGACAGAATTCATTAAAATTATCCAACAGGCTTTGGAAGGAATTCGGAAGGGGACCCTATGAGAATTTAGAAATCCGATGCTTTAATGGAATGATTTTGAATATTGATTTATTAGTAAAAAACCCTCTCCAACTTTTGAATTGTCCAAGCAAGAACTTTATGTAAGAGTCGAAGCACCAAAAGTTTCATAGAGAAATAAACTTAAAAATAAAGGCACAAGGATTTCAAAATTAACAGCCTACCTTCAGTCCTCACTTCACAGTTCAAACTCAGGAAGAGCAACAACTCAGGCATGGCTCCAGACCCCAGCCACAGATATCTATCTGCAAAAATAATACAAGAAATCTCTTCATCGAGAGAGTAACTGACTTCTTTGTATAGAATGTGAGTTCATTGATCAAGATTCAATAACAAATAAACACGGCCAAAAACACATGTATATGCATTATCTAATCGATTGGTTATATATCCATGCATTCCATTTTGCTCACATATACTACCAAGAATATAAATGGCATTATCTACAGTAGAAACACAAAAATCCCGGAAGAAGAAAAGAATGCAATAAGAAACGTATCTCTTATCATTGGTAACATAGTTTTGTCTTTCAACGTGGAAGGAAAATTGCACCAACTAAATACACAAATGGCAAAAACAATGTGGGTAAAGTATCTGACATTACATTGCATTAGCCAAGCATGCACCTGGAAGAGTAAAAAGTACAAGCAAATATGCAAGGTAACAACAACTGACATTATAAGCATTGCATTAGCCAAGCATGCACTTGGAAAGGTAAAAGGTATAAGCAAATGTGCAAGTTAACAACAAAAATTTGGTTAAATAAACTAAATCCCCATAAAGTTGAAGTTGCAATCACTGTTTAAATCTAGAAAGTAAATTGCGTACTTAACACAACTATGTGAGGTCCATACTACACCTGACTGACTGCCCGTCCTACCACCTCTGCATTCTTGATAGCCGATTAAGCATAAGCGTCTATAGGTTATAAGGACCAGAATTAGAAACTGAACAATATATTTTTGGAGTTATAATCTAGTACACAGCCAAGGAAGTAGATCTAACCAATATCAAATATACAAATGCTGTAAACAAGCATCCGAATGCCCTAGGATGAAATGCTACTGGGCCTCTCCGTCCTCACTAAATTCCCCATCTTTATGCTCCTCCTGATCAGGATTCTTAGTAAAGCCATCAGAATAATCCCTCTTGTGTCTCTTGCTTTGGCTTTCAGAATCCACTTCTGTACTCCATGTTTGCTTCTCTATCTATCACATTAAAAGATCACATCTAATATGCAGTTCACATAAAAGTGGAAGAATTACTGTTTTTAACATGTATAGAAGGTCAATAATGGAGATACCTGCTTTGACTTTTTGGATTCCACACTTTGTCTATGAGACCTGGACCTGGACCGGTCTTTGTCGTCGTCATCCAAACTTGTATCATCAAAAGAATCCATAAACCGCTTCTGATGTTTCTTACTTCCGTCCCTTGACCTTTTGTTTTCTTCCAAACTATAAGACTCAGATCCATCACTATCTGTTTCGTCCAACTTTTGTCTCTCCTTACCCTTTCTGTTCTCAACTCCTTTGTCTTTATTTTTTCTCTCCTTTTCCTTCTTCTCCTTATCCTTTCTCTCCTTTTCCTTCCTAGCCTGCACAAAAGACAATTTTGTGCATATATTGCAAGTGCATGATATACTTTGCAATCCAAGGACAATAGCTGAAATGATAATTTTTTTGAAAATTATGATGATTGCAGAGATAGCAAATAAGACATGCGGACAATAAAAGAATTGTAGTTTTATTAAAAGCAAGAAAATCGTAAGTGGGTATATTTAATTACAAGACATTATGAACTACAAGACACAAACGAGGAAATATTTGCATACTTTTTCTTCTTTTCGCTTCCGCTCCTTATCTTTTGCCTTTCCTTTAAGTTCAAGAATGACCTTATCAAAGATTTCCCGGAAAAAGTTCTCTTCCCCGAGGAACCTGTCCAACAGCATAATTAACTCAACTGATATGTAAAAGAGGGCAAGTGTTGAGCACCAAACAAAAAAGTAATAAAGCAGTAAAAAGAGAACTGAAAAAAATAAAAATCTTTATAGTAAGCAAACTTAGATACTTCTGCCACTGATTAATGCTGCAGGAATTATTATTTAGCAGATAAACTGTTTACCTCTCTTCAACAAGTGGTTTGCAGTCCTCCCACTTTGAAGATGATGTTATTTCCTGTTTAATAGCCAAAGTATAACATAGTTATGGAATAAAAATGATACGAACAGCATCTGAATCACTGGTGAACTGCAGGTCTCTATACCTTTGAGGTGAAAAGGAATTCATAGACATCTTCAGCTAGACGCTTACGCTTCTTAGCTTCCTTTTCCTCTTTCTCCTTGGTAATTTCCATTAATTCATCAAATACAAGCTGCAATATGGTGACTCAAAAATCAAGTTTTGAAAGATCAACAATTAGTGTGGAAGCAAAGATAGAGGAAAAACAAACCAATGAAAAACCATAACACGACTGTCGAATAAAGTTTGAGCAATATAGATAGTCCAATAATTACTTGGTCTGATAGATGTGACACAAGATCAACATAAATGAAACCATTCAGCAACAACAACATAAATGATAAGAGACGCAACTGAAAGAGCAGCAACAAGCTAATCAGTAGGAATACGACACTCACCATCACAAATAACAAGCTTAGCAAGAAAATAAACAGGTTACTCTTAAATCCATTGCTAAAACACATAGGATTGTACTTTCAACCAGCAGTGAATAACCATGTCAAGCATGAATGGATGACCTTACGCCAACGCAATGGGCATAAGAGCATATATAGGAAAACCTTGTCATGTATGTTTGGACAAGTTTAGGCTTAAGCGATGCGGTTAAGAGCCTATATCATATCTTGCAAGTATTTTCTAAACTTTAAAGCCTCATGCCAAATCCAAAAAGTTAGCAGGACAAATGAGACCTTATATATATAGGAAACTCTGTTCTCTTGCAGTGGAATAACTTTTGCCGATGCAGCACCTTCACTTTCCCCAAACCTAAGGCCAACCAATTTATCTCAAGTCTGTGGATCTAGATGCCCGCTCATGCGTGTTGTCAACTCCTCGCCCCCTTGCTAACTTCTCGCATGTTCCCAATGCTAATGTTGAGCTAACAAACATCCAGTAGCACTTCCGAGTACATGCATGGTACTTAGCTCCTCAAATTACATATTGCAATATAGTTAAATCAGTGTAACTAAAAGCAGCAAAGTCCGACAAGAAGCAGAGACCAGAAATTGTCCAAAACGGAAAGATAGTAGCAAATTCAAGGGGTGACACCCGAAAAAATAGTGATGCCTTTTGCTAGTGGTGGGGTTCCCGAGTTGCCCTCCTCCAAGGCACCATCCAAGTAACCAAATGTCAAGCGCACATTATGGAACATTTTTGAAGGAAATAGTTGACATACAAAATCTCCAAGTTTTCGGAGAAATTTAAAATCTTAACCATCTTAAGGGATCCCCTTGCTTCGAGTATATTCTGGAACTGGCCCCTACACCTCCAGAAAACTTTTGCACAAACTAAGGTCGTACAAACTGGCTGCACTATCCTCCCAAAGATACACAAGGCAGCATTCTCATATCTGTCAGCTGTATATGGATTACCCTGTCTTTGGCTGTGGAAGCTGTTGCAGCTACACCTGCGGTCGCCCAATCTGGAGCCCCCCTTGCATTTGCTTCCTTGCGATAAGCTCTTGGAGAAGGTATTGGAAAACTCAGTCGTATTATCACCAATATCTGGGAGGATGATTTACACTTGAACTAATGTTAAAACGTGTTCTCAGGCTCCCAAAGGTATTCAATGTCCATAATAGATACACAGTAGCACTAAACATTATGACAGCTAACATGTTCCACATATTTTCTAATGCAAAATTCTTTCAGAAGCATAATTTGACCATTCGCATGAATAGAAATGATTAATAAGAGGAAACATGTACCTTTAAGTTGATATCTGATATTGGTTTTGAGCTAATATCCTTGGAAAGTGCATCCTTGAAGTCTTCAAGAGTCCAAGTTGTTGACAAGGACACCTGGAACCACACTAATTTGTAAATTCATTAAAGTCCAAACAACGCAAAAAAGACAATCAATACCTTTTCATTTTTTATGGCTTCTTCTATTCTCTCCTTATCCTCCAAATACTGCAATTCAATGATCAGACAAACACTTAATGTACAAGGCACCATGTCAAAAAACGAAAGGAGAAAGAACAGTAGGAAGAAAATATTCATTTTGACAAATTACTGATTGTAAACCTGCATCATAACTTTAATGAAGGAACAATATTAAATTAAATTGGGTGGTCAGACACTCAAGGAGCTAGTCACAATTGTTTTTCTTCTTCTTTCCTTTCTTTCAAAAACCTCAACTTTCATGATAACAATGAAAGTCACAGAAGAATTCTGAAAGGAAAATCGAAACCAAGGAACTACATACCATCAGACCCATTCATAAGCAGTTACACGTGGGGATGGACTGCGACATTGGTAATAAAAAAGTAACATGGTCATTCAATCTCATTTATCAAGTCCCAAAAGAAATAAAGTTTTTGTTGTTCTCTCAAGACAGCCTTTCACTACACAAACTTTAAGGACCTATAGAACTTGTCTTCACAAGAAAAGGTAATATTTTGCAACACAAACTGTAATGGCATCAGCCCAGACCATATATAGGTGGCGAAAAATGTGCTGAGATATATCCAGACGCCATGATTGATACATCTTCGATCCACTATTTATCTTCATTTGGAGTCACCAAGTGTTACAAGTAATAGCATTTGCAACATCAAGTAAGACAGACATGTCTCGTTCATATCCCATATTTCTTCTTATTGTGAGACAGCTTCAACTGCCCAGTTCATTGATAGCATTAGACAAAGGGAATATAGCTGTACAATGACTTTCAAATTCCATTCTCTCTATATTTTTGCCTACAGAAACCGTGGCATGAAAGTTTATAATTTTACACATTAACATTTCTGTTACAGGAATGGCTTGTCAAGCTAATTTGCACTTCTTATGACCAAAATCAAATTAAAGTAGACAAATCTTGGACATTTTGAAAACATGAAACCATTTTCAATAATATGTTCTGTTGGCTTGCAAACAGAAGAGCTGTTAATGAGGAAGGGTGTCAATAGACAGACATGTCTGTACAGTTAAAAACCAGATAATGACGCATAAAGAAGAGCATTGATAACAAAATAATGTGAGATTGCATCAGGCTATTCTATAATTTCTAGATCAATGCTCAAAAATTATGGTCTTGAAAAATTATACAATCACCTCCAACAGCAACAACCAAAAAAAAAAAAA
>JACGDI010005714.1:449684-472379 GCA_014898725.1 Jacaranda copaia
CCCCCCCCCCCCTGGTCTTTTCTTTTCTTTGAACATATGTACATTTTAATTTTTAATGACAACATCTAATTTTTTAAAATAGATGGAAAAATCATTAAAAAAAATAGAAAAGGCATAAACATAGAGGTGAATTAATTTAAATTTTCCTCTCTCAATTATATGCATGTAAAATTTTGGTTCATTGAACTATTGAAAAGTATATATTTTCCTACCTCAAATTAAGAAAATAAAACATTTTTTTTCATTTTTTATCCTTCCTTTCAAAATATTATGAAAAAATAATTTTATTTACTAAATAATATAAATCAATTAATTGAGGATATATCAACTATAAAATGATATGGTTAAACTTATATTAGGTTAATTTATTTAATAATAAAGTATACTCATAATTACAATGAGTTAATATTTTTGCAAAAACTTGAACTACTTTTAAGTGGATAAAAAAAGTTTATATGAAGCTAATACAAGTGAATATATAAGGAACAATTTGTGAAGCAAAACAACTCTTTAATAAGTTTGCGAATTGGGGAAGGCAATTCCGTCTTTACAAAGACAATTGATGTGATCGAACAATGTAATCATTTATAAAATACATAGATCTCTCCGAGTCGTAAAATCATATATGGGAAGTAACATTAATTAAATATAAAAAATTCATGTAAATTAGTAAAACATAGTATATTTTTATTATTTAAATTTAAAACTAATTTTTAAACAATTTCTTTATTTTTTATCATTCATTCAACTAGCTTTCTGAGTATTTATAATAACTGGAAATAAAAATTATTTCAAATACTAACCTAAGCATAAAATTTAATTATTATATTTTACAATTTGTCTAGTTTAAATTAATTACTTTATATGATTAAGCTCAAACAATAATTTTAGAGTTTTAGTATTTTCTAAAATATTTCGCAAAAACAAGAAAATTTTAAAAAATAAATTATGAATTCTTCAATTGGGGGGATAAAATATCTATTTTCACAATTCGAAGGAGCAAAGTGCTTAGGGACGGGTGGACCCAAATGCAAACCTCCTGGGAAGTCCAGGGACTAAAATGCAAATACTCTTTCTTTCAAAAATTTTCTCTCAGCGGACGGACTACAGAGAGGGTCCCACTATTAATCCTTCAATCGGCAGAAATCACCAAATGTGTTGACATCACATCTGGCGGCAAATGTCATACATTTAAAAAAAGAAATACATAAAAAGAAAAAAAATACCTAACCATGGTTAGCAGATCTGATTGAGCCAGGCCAGCTAATTATTCTCCGGCTTTGGCCAGCACAAACCCAACCACCTGTCACAATCAGGCCTCTAACCCCTTCATTTTTAAAAAATCTTAACCATGGTTGAGTTGTACTTTCTCCTATAAATACCGATTCCTGAATTTCATTCCGGCAAGACAAAATCCAAGGCGTCTTGATAAACGCCGTTGTAAAATATTTTCTTCTCTCTCATTTTCTCATTTTGCTTCTTGAATTTTGAATTCGATTTCGTCTTGCATCGAAAATGAGAGAGTGCATCTCTGTTCACATTGGCCAGGCCGGTATCCAGGTCGGAAATGCGTGCTGGGAACTTTACTGCCTTGAGCACGGCATTCAGGTCAAATTTCCTTCTTGTTTCTCGTTATATCTCTTTAATTGAGCGTGATGTGTTGTTATAGTTGTGAATTTTTTGTAAATTTATGTATGGATATGTATATAAGGATTTTGTTGCTGGTGAATTAAGGTATGTGATGGATCTGTAAACTTTTGAATATGGAAATGGAATGTTTTTGTGTGATGTCATGCTTATGTATGAACAACGATCGTTCTGAGCGTTTGGGCTACGTGGTAGATCCGTGAAATTCGTAAGTGGAAATGTATCATGTATGAAATGTATTTGTGGATTCTATAGTTTTTTCAATGCTGTGTCAGTATACCATAACTGATTTGTGATTGGATAGAATTATTGTGCTCACACTATTGGAAATTTATAACTGATCCATAGAAATAAATATCGGATATGTCCTGGGGAGTGGGGTTTAGGTAAATTTGGGTGACTCGGTTGGGGAGATCTATAGAGAAAATCCACAAGGCCTGACATTTTCTTTATTTTATTGATCAGCCTGATGGCCAGATGCCAAGTGACAAAACTGTTGGAGGAGGTGATGATGCCTTCAACACATTCTTCAGTGAAACCGGTGCTGGAAAGCATGTTCCACGTGCCGTCTTTGTGGATCTTGAACCTACTGTGATTGATGAAGTCAGGACTGGAACCTACCGACAGCTCTTCCACCCTGAGCAGCTCATCAGTGGCAAGGAAGATGCAGCTAACAACTTTGCCCGTGGCCACTACACAAGTAATTAATATTTTTCTTTTGTGTTTATCTCTGCCAAGATGTTGTAAGTGTTTGTTCTGATATTCATAATTTCGTTTTTATATTGTGTATGTGCAGTTGGGAAAGAGATTGTTGACCTCTGTCTGGATCGCATTAGAAAGCTTGCTGACAATTGCACTGGACTCCAAGGTTTCCTCGTCTTCAATGCAGTGGGTGGAGGCACTGGTTCTGGTTTGGGCTCCCTCCTTCTGGAGCGTTTGTCTGTTGACTATGGCAAGAAGTCCAAGCTGGGGTTTACTGTCTACCCTTCTCCCCAGGTTTCCACATCTGTTGTGGAGCCTTACAACAGTGTTCTCTCAACCCACTCCCTGCTTGAACACACTGATGTTGCTGTACTTCTTGACAATGAGGCTATATATGACATCTGCAGGAGGTCCCTTGACATTGAAAGGCCCACCTACACCAATCTCAACCGCCTTGTCTCTCAGGTAAAGTTGCATTCTTCTTGATCAATTCTATTCTCTGATGATGACTTTCTTTTACCAAATATTATTGTCAATTGCAGGTGATCTCTTCCTTGACTGCATCTCTGAGGTTTGATGGTGCCCTTAATGTGGATGTCACTGAATTCCAAACCAACTTGGTGCCTTACCCTAGAATTCACTTTATGCTTTCCTCCTATGCACCTGTGATCTCAGCAGAGAAAGCATATCACGAGCAGCTCTCTGTGGCTGAAATCACCAATAGTGCCTTTGAGCCCTCTTCCATGATGGCCAAGTGTGATCCTCGCCATGGTAAATACATGGCTTGCTGTTTGATGTACCGTGGTGATGTTGTGCCCAAGGATGTCAATGCAGCCGTTGCCACCATCAAGACCAAGCGTACCATCCAGTTTGTGGACTGGTGCCCCACTGGTTTCAAGTGTGGTATCAACTATCAGCCTCCCACTGTTGTCCCTGGTGGTGATCTTGCTAGGGTGCAGAGAGCTGTTTGCATGATTTCCAACTCAACCAGTGTAGCTGAGGTGTTCTCTCGCATTGACCACAAGTTTGATCTCATGTATGCCAAGCGTGCTTTTGTTCACTGGTATGTTGGTGAGGGTATGGAAGAAGGTGAATTCTCGGAAGCCCGAGAAGACCTTGCTGCACTTGAGAAGGATTATGAGGAGGTTGGTGCTGAGGCAACTGAGGAGGATGGTGATGGTGAGGATGACTACTAAAAAGGTGTTAAGACAGTTATGTGTTGGATGTTTTTGTATTAAATGCAGTATTGCTGATTGATATTTCATGTTGAAGAACTATGTTTAACTTCTGATGGATATGAGTACTCTTTCTTGTAAACGTTCCTATGTTCATGTGGAAGTGAATACATTCTGATGCTTCTGTCATTCCAATAATATATCCCGCATGGTTTCAGAATACACGTCTTTCCAAAACTTTTTCCCTAAATGTTATTTAGAAGGATGTTTTCCGCACACCAATTATACTCTCTTTTCTTTGTAGAAAACATTCCTATGTTCGTATGGAATTGGATACCATTCTGATGCTTATGTAATTTTAATAATATATCCTGCATGGTTTCAAAGTACATGTTTTTGTTCGAAAATATTCTTCCCTAATGTGATTTAAAAGGCTGTTTTATTCATACATAATTATATTCTCTATGTTGTCTTTTACGGAAGAAATATAACTTGGTTGATAGTTGATACACACTCCAAGTCCATATGGAGGACTTGCATGATAAATTTAAGTAACCCACGGTGACAATGGAGGACTTGGAGTTTTTACAATAGTTGCACAAACTATCAGGACATTCATATCAATGGGATCAATTTAGATACTCCATAAAATTTCAGCCAAAGAGAGAATTTATTGAAGCTTTGGATCCTTATGGGGTTGTCTTAGACTCCCCTCGAAGTAGAATAAATTAGAAAGTTTAGATTTGAGAAATCAAACACTATGGCCTATGTATCAATTTTGATCAATTAAGGAGTCTACATGGTCGTGTGCAAGGATATTCACATGAAGGCGTTAGATGATGAGATGGTGGGATTTTAACTTGAAATCAAGAAATTTAGTTGGTATCATTGAAAATCCCAACAAAAATTCTTATATACTTAAGTCAGAAATAGGGCTTGTGAAAAAAAAAATAACATAATTTTTAATAAAGTTCAAGATAATATAATGATATATTTGTTATCATATAGTTAGGGATATGTATGGAGAAGTAATATGTTGTGTCAAATCTTGTTGGTTGTGTTTGATCTTACAAGGCAAACTCTTGAAAATTTAAGTTGTATTCAATTTTAAATCGAGTTGAATTTAATAAAAATACTAAATTCTAGAATATTCGAATAAAAAAAATTAAGTAACGACACTAACAACATTTTACTCTTCGTCCTATAGCACACATCAAGTAATGGGCACCGACATATTCCGACAATAATCTTGTGAATCTGCATGTCTTTATGCAAGAATTCCCAACAGTTATGGCTGTCCAACTCTCAAAGACATCGAAGTATTTTTAGCCGGCATACCAAATCTATGGTGGTCTTGTGAAATCTATGCATAATGAATGATCCCATTTCAATGACCTTCCTCGTTATTTTAACAATGCAATTAAGCCTCCTTTAAGGCACACTTCATCTTATTCCTCCGCGCAATTCATGACTATCATTCTTCACAGTAATAAAATTATAAACATCATATAAGTTCTAAAAATATTTTTTTAAAAATTTTAAGTCAATTTAGAAAGTTACATAATGTCAATAACATGCTCATCTAATCCTGTTTAAAATGTCAAAATTGATTTTGAAAATCCCAAATGCTGAGCCAAACATACTACAACATTCTGGCCACTGATTGTTTATTTCAAGATCCCAAAATTTTCCATTGAAAGGATTTGGATGCAAATACTTAGTGGTATTTGTCTTACCGTGTCATTTCTTGCAATTGCTGGATCCATCCAAGGACAGAGTAAAATGACTCAAAACCTTCAAGCCTTTTCATTCAGTGTCTTAACCTGATCCAAAAATTATACTGTAATTTTTTGCATAAATATCTTAACTCATCGTGATAATTATCTTTTTACAGATGCAGCCTGAATTTGATTATACCGTTTGTCGCTTGTTATATTCTGATTGATCATTTTATTCTAGTAACTCATAAGCTTTCCACTTAAAAGTCCAACAAATTGTAATAATACATCTTTAATATCTGATGAAATGTTTTGAAAAATTTATAATAATTTCATTGAAACACATGCTTAATCTGTACAAATAGAGTTTATTTAGATTGACAAGTCACCATCATCAAGGAACATTCTTGCTTAGGATAGTGCAAAAGTGAAATTAAGTTTGAAACTCATAGAAGAGCAGGAGCAGGATTCAGGCTTCAACAGCACAAGTTCGGGGAATCAAGGGTGATTAATATTGGTTAATTAATGCATTAATATCATGTAATATGTTACACCAGGCAACTATTTCCCATGTCCTAAAGAAGTCCATGAAAATGAGACAGTTAAGCTTCCCCATTCAATTAAGTTAAACAAGGAAAGAACATCTCTCACTGATTCAGAGATGTGCAGACAAGAGGCAAAAAGGCAGAAAAATCTGTAGTGCCTGGTGGGAAAGGCTTATTCATGAAACGCTTAGTCCTTCAATTTAGAAGAGGGGCTGTTTTGTATGTCTTCTCGCCTTCAAGAAGTGCATATGGGTCAACGTATTGGGGCAAGATATTGGAGTTTTACTTACATCGTGAACAAATTCTGGTCCAAAATACTGTTGAAGTGAAGGGAGGAAACTAATTGCTTGTGTTGGAGGCAAATCAAACAGAAATTAACATCCCACAGACATAAAAATCCCATAAACACAGCTAATAAATTTAAGTATATTTCGATGAATAGACACTGGAAAGAATATTACCGGACCCATAGCAGAGAAAGATGCAGCAGTTGCAAGAATCAGCAGCCAAAATCCCAGAAAGTTCCTTCAAGAGTTAGCAAAAGGTTAGCCTGTGGGACCAAACCCTGATTTAGAGGGAAAAGTCAATAAAGATCAAAAGTACATCATAATTAACAAGCAGCAGTTTAAAATTAGGAGACATGGTTTATTTTAGATAGAGCCTTTGAAATAAGTTAGCTAAACAAAAAAAACAAAGTGTTCTTACTTCTAAGATGCAACAGTTGCAAGAATCAGCAGCCAAACTCCCAGAAAGTTACCTCCAAGAGTAAGCAAAGGTTAGCCCGCGAGACCAAACCCTGATTTAGGGGGAAAGTCGAATAAAGTTCAAAAGCATGTCATAATTAACAAGCAGTGGTTTATAACTAGGAGAAATAGTTTATTTCAAATAGAACCTTTGAAATAAGTTAGCTAAAAAACATAAAGGAAAGTGTTCTTACTTCTAGGCCTTCACTATTGCGTGCCACAGACGTTTCCCTTTGAGTTGGAGAAGTTTCTTTCAGCATCAGTTGCCACTCCATTTCTTCTTGAGTAACTCCAATCGCCATCTTCGTCCCTGAGTTTGATCTTATCATCTTCGTTGATGCTTCTATTTCTTCCCTCAGGGAAAGAATTAGGAGTCATCCCTCATCTCCTTAGTTCTTTCATAAATAGAGACTCCAGAGGTTCTTCACCTGACATCAAATAGTCACAGAGAGTTTTGCACATTTTAACAGAATCAACTCCAAAGAGATTTGGAAAATCAAAGCAGCCTGAATGAAGCTTAACTTCTTTTAGAAGGTTACTAGGAGATTTTATGATCCACTAACGTGAGTTATAACTGTCATGTACCAAAACTCAGACAAGACAGCGATTGAAAGCTCAGCAGAATACCCTTACTCAAAATTGGTTGATTCAAATTTCTTCCATTTTTCGCTCTCATAAGCACGCTTGTCTTCCATTGGTTCCTCCATCTTATCATTCTCAATGCACTACTCCCTTAGTTCATCCATCTAACTCATTCTTGTCCATATGCGAGCATTTGCTCTGCATTTTGTGTACATAGCTAACATATTCGTACTTTCAAGCAAAACTTTGAAGTGATTGCAGTTACTGTGTGACCTTAGGACTTCGGTCACCACTTATTCATTATATTTGTCACTCAAATCTTGCACCTGTCCACGATCTGCACCTTGCAATTTTCTATTCAAGAATAGTGTTCTTTTATAACTCTCATCACCTATCACATTTTTCCTCCCCTTGGAGGACGATAACATTGCAAATAGTCCATAATTCGGTGAATTCATGTAAATCATTTATAACCTAATCCTCAATGCAACGTCAATTAGGCAATAACCTAATAATTCTAATGCCACCACAATAATCCTTCTATCAGATTACAGGTAAAATGCTGCATTTGATCATGCAAATATCAAAGACCTTGGCTCCTCAATCCTACATACGTTTCAGGCTTTCAAAAGAAACTTTGACGTACGCATAACACTAGCCACTTGAGTATTTCTATGAATCCTCAATCTCTCTCCAAATGCATCCACCATTAACAAGACAACTATAAAAAGTACACGCAAGAAGCTGCAAAAATGAGACCGCATCATAAAAAACATTATAATTTCACTAGAAGCATTCTCATTAGAAAACTGAAAAAGTAACAAAAGAACTCACCATTTCTGTGACTGTCACTCTCTTCAACTTTACAGGAAATCCTAAACCTCATACAGCAAAGCATGATCCTGAAATTTGAACCCCGACAATCATTTTCACGGATTCCTTGGAATTGAATTTCCCCTGGGAATTAGATGCGCTGGATTTTAACAGCTGAAGGTCAGCCATTAAAACTTGTAAATCTTTTCTGTATAAAATAATATTCACTTTGTCGATTAATTATCAGTGGAATGGGAATTTCGCTCGGAGAATGAAATCTTGGATTGGGTGATCGGTAGTTTTCCTTCTACAAAAAGATTGGGCGGAAGTCGCTCGAGTCGGTATCACCGACCCCGCTGGCGTGTTGTAGAAGTGATGGGGCCTCTTCAAATATTCTGCACCGAGTCTTTGTGGCCAGGAGGGTGCCAAGTGGAGAGTGAGAATGGAAAGAATGGAGATGAAGATCTTGAAAGGAATAAACTGATGAAGAAGATTGTGGTTTAGATTTGAATAAAATGTCTTCAACGGTAACGGCTAGTTTCCAGATCAAGGACGACGATTTTTTGGACGTTCGTATGGATTTTCCTTTTTCTTTTTTACCGTTGTCATGAAAGAAATGGGTAAATAGATTAGGTAAAATTTGCTGCCTCAATCTTCCAACCTTCGAGGATCCGAACTCAATCGTCGGATCCCCCACTTCCAACGGATCACTCTACCAAATCCTTAAACCCCTCCATATTATGTATATCCACATAAAAGATTAGCTTATTGATTCTTTGTCTTGCCATGTCCCTCCTCCTCCGCTCCCTCCCGGCCGTTGCCCTCCGTGCCAGATCCTCTCTGCCGACCCACCTTCCTCTACTCTTCCTCGCCGTCCACCACCCCAAATTGAGTACTAGTAAAATCCTTCAGAAACGCGCTTCTTTCTCCATTTCTGCTTCCGTACCCTCTTCTGAAACTCTCAGTGTCCCCACCCCCAAACAGCCCCTTCATTCCTCCGCTGACAGCAATACAAATGCCCTAGAATGGGTGAGCCGCACTGCCTTCTGCGGAGAATTGTCCGAACCGGACGTTGGCAAACGGGTTCGCCTCTGCGGGTGGGTGGCCCTCCACCGTGTTCATGGAGGTCTCACTTTCCTTAGTCTCCGCGACCATACTGGAATTGTTCAGGTTCCTTCTATTTTTCTTTTTCTTGCCGCCTGTTTTTCTGTCAAAATATTTGTTGTGTTGTGTTGTGTTATCCTTTTTGATGTTTTTCTTTTTCTTGCTCTTTCGCTCTTTCTTGGATGATGATCAGGTTACTACGCTTCCGGATGAGTTTCCTAAGGCTCATTCGCTGGTGAATGACTTGAGGCTTGAGTATGTAATTGCAGTCGAAGGTGTGGTTCGGCAGCGGCCAATTGAATCAATTAATAAGAAAATGAAGACTGGTTCTATAGAGGTGAGTCTTCTGTTGAAGTGTTTTGTGCTACATCAATTGTATCTGTGAGTTAACAAGTTACTTATTGAAAAAGTGCTCGCAGGGCTCTTGCCAAGCAATTAAATTTGAATGGGTTTATTTGTTTAAGGTATTACTGAATCTAGTTTTAATTGAAACATAGCACAAACATCTGAAGAACCTAACAGGGGGCAAAGGGAATAAGAGGATATCAATCATTGTAGTTTATATATACTCGAGAATGTAGTGCTTTGTACCTCGTTACTTGAAAGGATAAGAGCTGTTGGAAACAGTTGTAAATTGATCTCCTATGGGTTCTCATAATCATTTTCGTACCCGCTTATGCACACAGGTTGCTGCAGAGCATGTCCACGTGTTGAATGCAGTGAGATCTAAGTTGCCTTTCTTGGTTACTACTGCAGACGATGTGAAAGATTCTACTAAAGAGGAAATCAGATTGAGGTAATCCTTGTAGCATTTTATCTACTGTAATTTGGA
This sequence comes from Jacaranda copaia, assembly GCA_014898725.1. Lineage (NCBI taxonomy): Eukaryota > Viridiplantae > Streptophyta > Magnoliopsida > Lamiales > Bignoniaceae > Jacaranda > Jacaranda copaia. Next base: position 459,546 of record JACGDI010005714.1, read on the forward strand.
GTTCTAAATTGTGCAATGGCCCCTTTTCCCCACACTTGTTTCTATGTTTATGGTTTTTGAAAGAAAACATTTGCTTATGTGGTATCAGATGTTAAATGAGGATTTCAACCTTTAATTGGTTATGTCTGATATCTAAACTATGTGCTCTGCAGTATATCTGTATTCCTGAAGTACATCTGTTGAATGAAAAATATGCTTGCAGTTTTCACTGCTAGGATAATTTCTGCGAGCTGAGATGATCCAAATAAAATGTAAATTGGTTTTTGGCATTCCATTTCATTGAATTGATCTAAGTTACTTGAAGTTGTATATGACTTCTCCTTCTGCTTTGTGCTTCTTTCTCGTTGGGAACAAGGTGTGTGGGGATAAGGAAGCGCCACGATTTTGTGATTGTTATTGGAGATCTTCTTTTTTGAAAAATACTATAGAGTTGCTGTTTCATTTTATTCAATCTCTTTTGTGCATGACTTGTGTAAAAGAGCAGCCATTTATTTTGGGCTGTCTTGACCACAACTACACTAAGTTAGAATCTGTGCTCTTTAGGAAAGAAAAAGATTTAGTTCCAATTTAAAGGGCTGTAAATCCTACCAGTGCTATTTTGCAAAGAATTCGAGTTCTGTAATTACTGCCATAAGCTAACTAACTAAAAGCTTCACCTGCATATCAGATACCGCTGCCTTGACTTACGACGTCCACATATGAATTCCAATATAATGTTGCGGCATAGAGTGGTGAAAATTATTCGACGATACCTTGAGGACATTCACTGTTTTGTGGAGGTATTAACTTTGTTTTTTAGTCTATTTGCACGATATGATAATTGCTAAAATAACTCATTTATCAAAGAAAAAGCAAATATTATGGCTTGCTTCCATATATGATGTAATTCCTTGTGTTGATCCTGACTTTTTAATGGTTGTAAGGTAGATTGAGACTCCAATTCTATCTAGATCTACTCCAGAAGGTGCAAGAGATTATTTAGTGCCATCAAGAATTCAGGTAACTCTCACTAGTTTTAGTCAGGCTTTGAATTGCCTGAAGATATTTTTCATACTTTGGTATTTATAGTAAACTGTTGGTTAATATAGTTAAGGATCAAAACTTTGTAAGGCAATGCTTCAATTTTCACTTAATCATTGTTCTCATGTTTGTTCTTTATTCCTCGAGTTAATTAAGGAAAGCGATTTCGACTAGGGTTAATGTTACCGTGTTACAGCCTAGTTTTGGCTTTACTGACCTTAAACTACATCGATCTTATGGATGCTTCAGATAGTTATCATGTAGCCATGGAACCGTGTCGTGAATCTTTTTCCCTTTTGTTGTTAATGTGATGTACTAGATGAATATTTTGTATGTACTTTTGTTTATTTTCTTGCTCTAGTCTTTTTAATTCACTTGCTTAGCAAAGGAAAAAATGTTTTAACTTTTGATATATGGCTGCTTTATTGGCTTTATTTCTTTAGAAAATTAACACCATTTTTGGGTACGGCTAGTTGCAGTCAAATTGGGAAGATTCTTTGTTGAAGAATGTTTTGGCCCCAACAAAATGAACATACATTTTTCTTCACATTAATCTGTTGATTCAGTGATTTTCTTCGTGGAATGAAGATCTGATGGTTGATTGTTCTCTATGAAGCCGGGAACATTTTATGCTTTGCCTCAAAGTCCACAGCTCTTCAAGCAGATGCTAATGGTCTCTGGCTTTGATAAATACTATCAAATAGCAAGGTAACACAAATTGATGGGATAGTTAGGTTTTCTTTTTCTCCTTTATCTTTTGCATGTTATGCTTCTTGCTAGCTACATTGCTAGTAAAATAATTGCCTCCATTTTTAGAATTTCCATTCAAGCTCATAGTACTTTAAAAACCTTGAATTCTTCTATTTTATTTTGGAGAAGGATACACCACATCCTGCTGATAAGCTTGTGTTGAAATCAGTATTCATGTCTAACAGGAATTTGATACAGATTTCACTTTTTCCTTCTTGCTTTGCAGATGTTTCAGAGATGAAGACCTGAGAGCAGATAGGCAGCCCGAATTTACGCAGCTGGACATGGAAATGGCATTCACTCCTCTGGAGGACATGCTGAAGCTCAATGAAGATTTGATCAGAAAGGTTAGTCAGATTGGTCTTGGATCCTGTAATATTTAATTGTGCTTGGAGGACTAAGGTCTCTGATGAAAGATTGACATAATAGAATGAAAGATAATGAAGTAGAGAACTAGAGTCTTGAGAATAGTATATCATATATATCTCCTCCTGTTTTTGGTAATAGGTTTGTGAACCCAAAACTCATTTTCTTCATTGCTGGAACTTAAAAGTTTGATCAGACCAGTCTTTGTTAGGGATCCCACATTGTCGACTGGCATGCTGGCTGATCAATGCCTTATTGTGTGTACTTGAGCTGTAAATTTGAATTCTTTGGCAATTAATGTTACAATTAGTCTAGTGAAGGCAATGTGCATGTTGAAACGATCTTCTAATAATTTTGTGGGTAATTGGATCTCAAGGACAATCAAATATATAATATAAATACAATCACTTTTTAGTCCTGAAAGTAGTTTCGGTCTGGCTTACACGAACCCACACTGTGTTCTTTTGCATACTACTTCTCCTGATCATGTTTTGGGCTATGATAATCTAGTTTTAAAGGTGAATTTTATAATTGGTGACACTGAGGACTCGATCCTTTTAGTAGGACGTAGAAGCGAATTAGACTGTTAGAAACGAGACTTGCATGGAAAGTAATAGGGCTTTGCCTATCATGTTGTGTCTTTGGCTATGCGAATGCTAAGGTTGGTAAGTGGTGGCGTTCCTTTTGACGCCAGCATGTGTGCACTTGTGTCTCCTTATCATGTAGATATTTTAGTTATAATCTGTAGTCTTTGAAATACACCCAGACAAATTTCTCCAGTGATACCATATAAATTATTGCAGGTTTTCCTTGAGATCAAAGGAGTTGAACTACCAAACCCTTTTCCAAGGCTCACATATGCTGAAGCTATGAGCAAATATGGTTCAGATAGACCAGATACGCGTTTTGATCTTGAACTTAAAGATGTAAATCTCTTTGTTGACATGTCTTAATGTCTTGTTATTTTTATTGCGTTGGCAAGAAAATCAATCTGTGTCTAACTTTGAAATTTGACAAATTCTTCAACCTCTTTTCTTGCTGCTTGTGCTGCCTTGTCTTTTGAGAAGTAAGGAAAACATGTACCATTGTCACCGTTTTCTTTTTTTTGTTTTACCATTTATTTATTAGTTGATCATCTGGTACATGAGAAGGAAACTTTTGGTATTGATCTATCATCTCTTCTTTCATCGATTTCGCATATGTATTAATTACCTTCTATGTCCTTATTCTTTTAATCTTGTTGGCTTTTCTCAGGGGAGACATGAAGTTGTTCTCTAAGCTAAATAGCTAATTAGATGGAAGTTAGTTGAATGCGACCTAATTATGATAAATTTGTTTTCATTGCTTTTTTATTTTTTAAATAGTTGACTTCTTCCGGGTTTTTGATGAAATGTGTCTGCAGGTATCCGATCTTTTCAAGAATTCTTCCTTCAAGGTTTTTGCAGATACCTTGTCAAGTGGAGGTATTATTAAAGCACTATGTGTTCCTTCAGGAGCCAAAAACTATTCAAATAGTGCTCTTAAAAAGGGCGATATTTACAATGAAGCTATTAAATCTGGAGCAAAGGGTTTGCCTTTCTTAAAGGTCTCAAATGAGGGTAAGAAATGTGCATCCTGGATGTTTTATGAGCATTACATTTTGGTGTAAAATTGTCTCTATTGACATAGTGTTGTGTACTATTATAGGAGCCCTAGAAGGGATTCCCGCACTAGTGTCAAGTTTGGACCCTACTGACCAAAATTGTTTACTGAAAAAACTATCTGCTAGTTCTGGTGATCTAATATTGTTTGCAGTGGGCAACCATGGATCAGTTAATAAAACCTTGGACCGGCTAAGGTTGCATGTAGCACATGAATTGGGCTTGATTGATCCTGTAAGTCGTTCACTTGGAAAATTTTTATGTTACATGAATTTAACTGCAAAATAATGTTGATTAACACTTTTCTTGTCTAACTTCATTGTTTCTCTCTGTGGTTGTTAGTCAACGCACTCAATCCTTTGGGTTACTGATTTTCCAATGTTTGAGTGGAATGATTCAGAGGAAAGACTTGAGGTATGTACAATCTGTATATTTTCTTACTTTGGCAAGTTTAACAATATTCATTTTAGGAGATATATCAGAAAAAATATATCTTAAAACATCACTTTGCTAGTTTGTATGTGCAAAATATAATATTAAGTGTGTTAGAATGAAACAAAACTGATGTAGGTCTACAGTACAACTTTACTAAATTACGCTTGAATTTTCTCTTTTGGGATGTTTGAGTTGTATTGTGATGTCGATGGATTTCCGTATGATCACTTGTTTATGTGTCTTTTGGAGAAATTGTTTTAAGTCTGATTGAGTGAAAGCAAAATCTTTCTGAAGGATTTTGGGGAACTTATCTTCAAGTCTCAAAGAGAATTTAAAGAACTCATAGATATACGAAACACAAATTTGTTTTAGAATTTGAATAATAAAAGATGATATAGTTCAACAATTGCTTGAATGACAATTTTAAAACAAGCTTAAAATTGGGCTGGTTTATAAAACTATGAACCTTGACCTAAAATACCCAATAATACAATCGAGAAAGTGGTAAATATTAGGCTAGAAACAACTATAGAAAAACATAGAAGTCCACAACAAAGATTGCAAACCATCGTTGAGCCTAGTTGCGTGGGCTTATGGTCCTAGCGGGGGTGACATAGGGGCCGAAGCAACCTTGGTTGCACCAATCCTAGCCTAGAACGGGGGTGGATTCGAGGTCGCGAGGGGTACTCAGATTAGATCTGAGACAATTCCCTTGATCCCATTTTTTTTTTTTTTTTTAAAAAAGGGATTGCAAACTGAAAAAATATTTAGATTGACCCAAAAGAGTGGAATTTTCACAATCAAAGGCAGACCCCAAACCTTTAGGTGATGAGGGCTTAGGTTTGTCTAGCGTAGATCAAAATGTGCATATTGTAGGTCATGCCATAACTCTTCCCAAGTCAAAAGTTGTGACCATTTTAAGCTCTTTAGGTAAGCAATATAAATGAGTTATTTACATTTGGGCTTTTGTTGGTCCAAGTGCACCTAAAAGGCATTTACCTCTTTTTTAACAATAAACTCTCTTAATCTAGAATATCTTTGGCCTAGTGGGATGCTAGAGAAAGTGGTGTGCTGCGTTGTGATGGTGCACAGATTGCCATGTTATAGAAAAATGCTATCTAGTATGGAATTGATTGCATGGGAGATATTGTGTGGAATTTAAGTACACAGATTGGGTTTTTAGGAATGGTCAAGTCGTGTGAAATGTGAATGGTAGTTAAAGTCAATCAAGGGTGTGGCCATGGCCAGTGTTGGTGCAAGGTGGTTGTTACCACGAGCAATGTGAGAGGAAGAATGTAGTAGCCATGGTTTGAGATGTTCCAGATAGGTGCGCCATGGTTTAGTCATAGTTCGCCCAATCGAACTAAGCTGCACCTGACCTGGACAGTTTGTCAACCTAGAGATGTCAAATGGGCCGGGCTCTGCCCACTTGTTGGGTTTGTATCAATTATATTTTTCCAGAAACTTTAGCCCACCTTATTGTCAGTTTGTGGCCATTGATTTAGTTCGGGCTAGCCCCTAGCCTTTCACAGGCCGAACCATGACAGTTTGATTTAAAAAAAACGATAAAAGCTAGCCTGGCTCAAAACCAACCAACCAAATAGGTTTGCCGGTTTCTATATGAGCCTGGCTAGGTGAGCTAACTTGCTGGCCAACTCATGGGATATTTTTTTAAAAATATTAAAATAAATTCAAAAATTTCAAGTTTATATATATATGATTCTTAGGCTGTGTTTGTTTGGAAATTGGAGCATTTTGCCAAAATATTTTAGCAAAATGGTTTTTGGGTAGCGTAGTTGGGGAATGCGATGATTGTTTGTTAGTGTTTTGGATGGTAGGTGGAAAATATTTTGGAAAAAAATTATTTTTTATGTTGTGTTTTGCGAGGGGATAAGATGTTATATTAATAATTTTTTTGTTGGGTTGGAAGGGTGGAATTGATATTTTAAAATTATTTATATATGTGTATATATAGATTGGGTAGGGGAGACAAAAAAGGAGAGGGTTGGGCATTGGAGAATGGGTGGAAAATAAATTAGGAGGGTATTTTAGCCCTTTTTGGATGTGTTTTTTGAGTGAGGTTGGGGAATATGTGTATGATTTGTTTGTTTATATTTTGGGAGTTGGAAAATAAATTGAGAATATGTAACCAAACATAGCCTTAATTTTGCTATTTTTTTCTTTTTAACATATTAAAATAAGCTTCCAAAATCCAAGTTTTTATATTTATGTGATTCTCATTTTTTTTTCCAATACTCATACTTTTTGAAAGACTCAATAATTTATATTTGTGTGATTCTTAATATTTTACACAACTTAAATTTTTATAAAAACTTAAAAAATTTATACTTATATCAATATTTTATATCAATTATATTTTTCTACAAAAACTACCAAACAAGGTGGCGAGGGGTTTGGCATGGACCTCTATATCCATCATCAATTTTAAAAAAAGTAATTATAGAGAGGTGGATATAACTAGACCTCTAAATAAAAATACATATTAATAATAAAAAGAAAATAGACGACTTTGTAAAATTAAATAAACAGCTTTGTAATATTTAAATATCTAAATGTGCCCAATGATAAACAATTCAAGCCATTCTTCATCGTCTTATTTAGATAGAGGCAATATGGTCTTCACCTTCTAAAGAATACAAAATTTGATTGAATCGGGCTTTAACTGCGACTGTATGTCGGTCAATGTGCGCTTGTCCGCACTAAAAGCACTCTTGGCATTTGAGATGTGAGTACATCTTGAGCAATGTGTGAAAGAACCAGATATCTTCCACCACTCCAACACATTGAATCATTTATAATCTTCTTCGCATGCGTTTTGTAAGTATAGCGATATCTCCACGCTATTTTTGGGTCTTAAGCTTAATGGTCTTTTATTTATCAAATTACCTAAAGATGCAAACATTCCTCCTTTGCTGGTAGATGGTCGTTGCGTACCTGCATGCATTTGTCCTATCCTACAATGTTGACTATAAACACTATGCATATTTTTCAAAATATCTAAGATTTATGTTTTTTTTCATCATAGTTAAAATACTCATGAAGTATAAAATCATTATATTTTTGTAATAATACAACACATATTTAACTTTAATCTAGAATTTCAAACGCTTTCAATAATTGCTATTGGGGTATTCTTTCATAATTCTTGAGAATTTTTGTTCCATTGCGTAAATTAATTTAAATGTCCGTCATATACCTATGGATCTAAACAAGGAACTATAAACTGTCATATGGTCTTGCCAAAATCTTCTATATTCTTGTATCCTAACCAATAAAGCCATAATATATGTTAAAGCACTTCTAATTTTACCAATTAAATGAACTTTTTTTTTAAACCATCTTTACAACATAAATGAATAATATGACACAAACATCTAATATGAAAATAAATACAGTTTTCTAAAAGGTCTAGTAATTTAACTAATTTCCTTATGGCAGATGTATTATTAGATGCACTATCAAAAGACATAAACATAACTTTATCCATTAATTTTCAACCCTTAAGGCAATCTCTAATTGCTTCACAAATATGAATACCTATATGGGGGGTGATCAATTATTGAAACTCAATTACTCTTTTTCGCACGCACAAATTATCATCAATCCAATGAGCTATAACACAAATAATGAAAATTGCTTCTACCTAACCACATATCGAATGTGAAAATAAAAAAAAAAAATTTATTTCAAATTATTAAAACTTTCAGTTAAATTTGAAATTTTCATTAAATATTGTTTATACCCATCATCATAGCAAGTGTTACGTAAAACGGGTTTATAAGCTAGTTGTAAATACAATTGATTATATCTAATTACTAATTTATTTTCGGCGTAAGTAAAAGGTAATTTATTTTGTACAACTAATCAAGATAAGCCTATTTACATATTTTCTTGACTATATCTCTAACTTTGTAGTGCGTTCAATTCATCTATAAAGTTGTGATTGACCCTCTCGCCCCACACAAGTGTCTTCTGATTGTATTCTTCCACCTCCTCTTTTATGTTTATAAATTGCATAACAAATTTTACAATGCACCAAATTGGGTGAGCCAATAGCTATACATACGTCACTAGTTACTCTTCTTTTTTTCTTCCCATGTGTATCATCATCTTGACTACCATCGGGTGGTTGTGTTTCATCATCTATGGAGGTTTCTTCATTTATTCATCATCACAGGCCGGCTTGCCTAGCCCAGCTCATATAGAAACCAGCCTACTTATGTTGGTTTTGAGTTTGTCTGGCCCGTGAAATGCTCTCGGGCTGGCTTGGACAGGACTGCAACCGTACAAACTGGCAATAAGGTGGGGTGGGGTGGGGTGGGGTGGGGTGGGCTGGCTTGGCCTGGCCTACTTGACATCTGTATTGTCAATCACTAAATTTCTGGATGTTTCTTTGAATGAAGAAATTCAAAGCAACAAATCCTTGGGGTATTTTGTCATGATTGTTATATTGATTGCTATTATAATGGTAAAACTGACAAAAAATGTGCTCACAAGTTCTAGAAGTGGCTAAGAATATTAATTTTGTATTCCTATGCACTAACATTGTAGCGTTCCCTTTGTAGGCCTTGCACCACCCTTTTACAGCTCCTAACCCTGAGGATATGGAGGACCTTGCCTCTGCCCGTGCCTTAGCTTATGACATGGTTTACAATGGGGTTGAGGTACCTGAATTTAATGTTGCTTTAGTAATGGCAGGAGTAGTTAGGAAAACACTAAAAGATGTGATTTGCTGTCTGTATGTTAGATCGGCGGAGGAAGCTTGAGAATTTACAAGCGAGAGGTCCAAGAAAAGGTTTTGGAAATAGTTGGCATTTCCCACGAACAGGTATGCAAATCCTTTTGCTCTTATTCGAGCACGCTCTTTAGAATTGGGGAACTTCATAGAAGGCTTTCCTTCTTTCTCATTGTCTAAACCATTTAAATTTAGAGTGAAGTTTTGGCTACTATGTATATGGTAAATCAAACTGTTAGTTTTGATTGTTTCTATTGTGACTCTAATTTCGTGAATGAGCATCATGCTATCATTGTTACAGAAATCATGTGTGCATATTCATTGTAATAATATCTGCTGAAGTTTAGGGAATAGTTCTACAAATGATCGATGTTTTTAGCATTCCCACTTATATATGTTGAAATATTTAGACTGCTTTAATTTGAAGAAACCTCCCATCTTAAAGTAGTTGTTCTCTTTTGAGGCAGTAAATTTTCATCATTCCTTTCAACAGTTTTTGGTCCAGTGTGGCATTTTATACTATTACATTCCGATGGTCTCTATTGTTTGCTGTGCAGGCTGAAGCAAAGTTTGGGTATCTTTTGGAGGCTCTGGACATGGGTGCTCCCCCACATGGTATTGAGTTTTCACCTTTGTTATCTGGAAATAAAATTGTCTGTAAAATCATGAACGTACAGCTTATATCACATGTAGTTTATAAAAATCCATTTTGTGCCTAAATGAATGTTGAAGATAATAGCACATAGCAAAGCCAAAGTAGCCACGGAAATTAGCCCTGTAAGGTTTGGATTTCATCTATAAAAATCATGGGTCGGGAGGAGAAACAAGTTATAGACAAAATTCTAGATGTCAAAGTCTTTTGTCGTTTGACATAGCGTTACACGTACAGTGTGAGGTTATGGTTTTGAAATTTGAACCTACAGGACTTTTGGTGCGTGTGTATAATTAAAAAGTTGAAAAAACAATTCTAGATCTTAGATTTTTGATTGGTACGGTTTCGTGCAGGAGGAATTGCTTTTGGGTTGGATAGATTGATGATGCTGTTGGCAGGGGCTAATTCCATCAGGGATGTAATAGCTTTCCCGAAGACGACTACTGCCCAATGTGCCCTTACTCGTGCACCCTCTGATGTGGATCCCCAGCAGCTGAAGGATCTATCTTTTCCGACAACCAAAAGTTCTTAAAACATTCTTGATCTTCGCTTCAGTTTTGTGGATTCTATCTGCTCATAACAAGGGTGGTCATAGTCTTGACAATTATATATCTTTCATTTTTCTTATAGTGGGCAAGGGTTTTTTTTTCTTCCTCAAGATAAAAGACATTTCTCTGGGAACTAAGTCTTGAAATGATGTCCACTTGGAGTCTTGAGTCAGTTTTTGTGTACTAATGATACATAGTTTGGAAGTGTATCATCGCATGAGACATACACAGGAGTACAGGAACATGTACATTGTACGCTAGCTTTTGACAAGACCAAATTGTGTCGGATTTTATTTGTTTCCTTTAGCTCATTGCTTTCAAATAGTTTGGTAATAATGCTTTTAAAATTGTACTTAAATTTTCATTATTATAACTTATAATACGTATATGAAAACAATTTATTGACAATAAAATTGTTGCTATAATGGGCGATAAATTTTCATCAGTACGAAGTTAGCGCTGTACATGTGTCATTAATTATTAATAGTAACAACTTGAAATACTAGTTTTTGTTACTATTAAATCATGATAAAATGAGAATTGTTGTTATTTAAGAAATATCACTTGTGATAAATTAAATTTTATTTTCACTTTAAACATAATAATTTTTAATTATTATTTAATATTTTTCACTAATATTATATATTTTTAGTGAGTTGCCATATTTTTAACTTAACAATTAATTAGATATGTGACGACGATCACTTTGAATTATTTGTTTCACTTCGTGTTTTGTTTCTTATTTTAATTTAATGAGTTTTTACCAAGTGTATTTGATCTTTAATTAATTATTTTTATAAAAAAATATTTAATATATAGAATATGTATTTATAAAATAAAAAATTAAATAACGGATCTAACTGAATAACAAGAGACAAGTTTTTATGGAAAGAATTAAATTGCTTTGTGATTAATTGAATGTGACAGTCAAATGAACTTTGACCATATAAGATTTGCCCAACTGAGTTTGGCTGATGATTGATTAAGGTAGGGTATTCATCAGATAAATTTGATTTGATGAAATCGATGATTCAAATTGAATTATTTTAATTGTTTCAAGTTAAATTGAGTAATCGAGTTTGATCAAATTCAATTACAGTTGATTTGGTTCCCATATTTAATATTTACTTACTTGATCCGACATGATGATTTAACAAAAATAAATAATGATTTATTTTTTTAAATTATGGTTTTTATTATTTATATTTATATTTAATGTTCAACTTCGATTTGAATTTGAAACTTTGTATTATCAATTAAAGCTTGTGGTAAAGAAGAAGATAATTTATAACAATTATGACTTATGGTGCTCAGGTGTAATGTTGTATGCTTTTGAATTTTGAAAAATATTTTGAAAATAATTTGATTGTCTTAATAGAATTATATTATGCTGATGTTGTTTATATAGGCTATTTATTCAAATTTTAATTTAGTTACAACTACAGTTCCTAGTTAAAAAACTAAAGGAACTGCAATCAATGCTTGCTGCTGCTGCTGCTGCTTCTTCTTCTTCTTCTTTCTTTTTTCTTTTTTTTTTTCTTAAATTCGATTACCCAAACCAAACCAATTCGATTTAATTAAAAGCTTGAAAATATTAAATGATTCGGATTTAGAAATTAAAAATTATAAAACCCGAATCAATCCAATCTAATTAAAAATAATCAATTTGAATTCATTTTCTTTTCAAATTCAAATCAACCCAACCCGTAAAACCCCTTATATTAACGTTTAAATCCTTGAAAGTATTACATGCTAGGTAATCCATCTCCATATTCGGAGATGTAATTGAATTGAGGTATTGTTTGTGGCCATGTAATGGAAGGAAATTTTGTTCTGCAAAAATACTTTAAATACTGGATGAGATAGAATAGCTTAAACGCAAGTTTTATCCCATCATTCCTCAATACAAAATAATAGCAAATTCTGTATCATTATTTTAAGGCAAGGAGTTTGAAAATAGATATATAACGATCTTTTTTGTAAATGGAGTCAATATATATTAGTGAGATAATATTTTAACACGATCAAATTATTACATTTAATGATAAATCTGTGTATGTGTACATGTATGTTTGTGTATGTATATAATAAAAGAACAACTTGTGAAAAACAAATGAATATTAGATGCATGCACTCTTGCTGTCATCCATAAGTGATATGGGATAAATCGATAGGCCCAGCAGACTCAACATCAAGTAGGATAACTCAGGAGGCCCAACATCAAGTCTTGGCTAGATCACCTATCAAGGATCATTTGGTCAACCTGTATCGACCTTACTTGGCAAGATCCACGGTCGACTTGTATTGACTTTAGTACCACTCCAGATAATCCAACAGGCCCAACATCAAGTTTGAGATCTATGATCAACTAGTCAGGTCTGGTCGACATATATCGACCTCAAGACCCACTCCGGCGTTGACTGGGATTTTCGCCGCATTTATTAGTTTGACAGGTAGCATGCCTCTGTATTAATGATGCGTGACAATCGGTACAGTTGCTGCCACCAACTCTGCCAACCCTGCCACCACCTTTAGTAGGGAGGCGCTTCCAAAAGTAGTATTCATCCTGGAAAATAAGAGATTTAGTCACCTAGAACAATACCAAGATCTAGGTATGGAATGATCATCAACCCCCTGGCAAAGACAAAAGTCAGTACACCTGATAAG
>JACGDI010005714.1:481611-498330 GCA_014898725.1 Jacaranda copaia
AGGCTTGTGCTTGATTTCTGATCGTCATCGTGGCCTCTTATCTGCTGTTGAATGTATACCTAATTTCATACCTCCTCGCGGAGTACATTGATTTTGTGTAAGGCATGTCTGTTCCAACTTCAATAAACATTTCAGAAATGTTCAATTGAAGAATTTATGTTGGACAGCCGGCGTTGCGATCCAAATTCAAAAATTTGATAGGCATATGGAAAAAATAAGAGAAACTAATGAGAATGCCTATTCATATTTGGAGAATATTGACAGAGCTCAATGGACATTTAGTCACGATGGAGTATGACGTTGCGGTATTCTGACTATGAACATGTCTGAGTGTTTCAATAGGGTACTAAAGGGTGCTCGTCGATTGCCAATTACAACTATTATTTAACAGACATTCTCTCATTGTGTCAAACTGTTTCTTGATCGAATGACCAAAGCTCATGGCATGATGAACAAACAACAATGGGTTGATTATACATATAACATATATTCCAATTGGCAATACCATTCTATTGAGCACATTGTTCAAAAGTTTGACTATACTCAACAATTAGCTTCAATTAAAACGCGCATGCACACAGATAAGGAAAATCATGTCCAAGTTGTTAAACTTAGGAGACGTGAGTGCTCATGTGGAAAATGGATTGAACTTGATATTCCATGCTCTCATGTGATGAGTGCATGCCGACATTTTGGGTTAAACGCTGCAGCATTTGTCAAGCTATATTACAATATTGAATATTAATTGGCAACATATCAAGGGAGCTGTAAGCCAATATAAGGTGAAGATTATTGGGATGAGCCTAATTTTGAACTAGTCCATAATCCGGCCCATAGAGAAAGACGTGTTGCGGGAAGAGATTGCACTACTCGTATCCAAAATGAAATTGATTAGCCACAAGCACGTGCGAGACAACAAGCCTGTCGTCAAGCCCAAGTCGAAGCTGAAGCCCAAGCCCGACATCCTTAATTCTTTCAACTTTGTAATTATATTTTATGTTATATGTTGTTCCTTTGTTTGTATCAAACTTTATGAATAATAAATTTGGTTGAAAATCTCTAGAATTTTAGACAGTTTTAATTTATGTTATATTTCACTAATATACTTGAAAAATAAAATCCATACATTGTTTTTCAAGAATGTATAATAATTCTTCAGATTACAATCATCATTTATGATTATAATGTATGATAATTTTTCAAAAATGTATTAATATATAAAATTATCTACTATGATTTTACATGCCAATTTTAGCCAACATTCTAACATTTCAAGTATCCCCCATGAGTTAATACATCACATCAATTGAAACACTTGCATTTTATAAAATGGTATATTTCTATAAAAAAAATTCAAAATTTATACTTATTTTTTTACTCATTTTAAATATTTAAAAAAATTAAGTACTTTAATTTTAAATATAAAAATAATTACTAAATAAAGAAATTAGGGCTAATGTCAGTTATAATGTTACAAGCATGCTTCTTGCAACAATGGAAGAAGAATGACAAATTAATGTATTTTTATTAAAAAAAAAAATTCATGCAAAAGAAGCCACGCCTCTTGCATTTTTAATTAAAAAAAATACAAAGACGCCTCTTTGGCAAAATTAAAAAACTAAATAAATAGGGAAGAAATTTAGCATGCAAGCCACGTCTCTTCCGAATTTCGGGAAAAAAATTTTGAATTTACTCAAGAGGCGTGGCTATGGACTGTAGTTTTTTTAAGGCATAGGTTTGACTCACGCCTTACCATAATTTTGCAAAATCTTTCAAGCCACGATAATTTAAAAAAAAATTCTTTTTACTATATTTTCATAAATTAGCCAAAATGTAAACAAAATGCTCCACAATATTTAGAGAAAAAGGAAGTAACTTGAAAAAAAATGAAAAAGAAAACAAGACATTTAGAGAAGGAAAGTCTTTTTCTTTTATTCAAAAACGAAGGTTGACAGAGAAAATCTTTGTGCATTAATTGCTTCAATATCTCATTACCAAATATATAGAATTAATTCTATTGCAATCATAGATTTTAGATATATATCCCTTTAATTTAGGCTCAAAAAACTAATTAAACTTCAAATTTTGCAATTAATGCCTTCAGATTTCACTGCTTTTTCTGCTCTGAGAAATTTACGAACATGGTGATCTTGAAGGAGGCCAACGCCATGGCGAAGAAGACGACTCAGGGCCGAAAAAAAATCGAAATTAAAAAAATCGAAAATCTCAGCAACCGTCAAGTTACTTTCTCCAAACGGCGCGGGGGATTGTTCAAAAAAGCCAGCGAACTCTGCATTCTCAGCGGGGCGGAGATGGCGATCATCGTCCACTCCCTCGGCAAGCGCGTGTTTTCCTTTGGGCATCCGACGGCGGATTCCGTCGTCGATCGTTTCCTTAGTGGAGGCGCCGAAGGGGAGGAGGAGGAGAGGGAAAAATGTCCGACGCCGAAAACGCGGGACTACAATAGGCATTATTCGGAAGTTTACAAGGAGTTGGAGGCGGAGAAGAGGCGAAGAGAGATAATCGAGGAGGCAAGGAGAGTGGAGGGGTATAGTGGCGGAGGTGGTGGCGGCTGCGAGGGGTTCTGGTGGGATGAGGCGGTGGACGGGCTGGAAGTGGAGGAGCTGGAGCAGTACGCGGCGGCGCTGGAAGAGCTGATGAAGAACGTCACTATGAGGGCTGATGATCTCATGCTTATACACAGTTCCAATTCCTTGCCCGGTACGGCGGAGGTGGTGGCCGCCCCCGCCGCAGCTTCGATAGCCATGCTCAGCAACCCTGATGTGGAGGCGGCGGCGTGTTCGTTGGACGATCCGGCGGCCGCCGCGTTGGCGAACCAGAATCAGTTAAGCCATGGATTTGATTATGGCAATTTCATTGTTAATCCTCATGGGTTTGGAGAAGGGCAGCATTGACGCAAATGCCCGGTGGGGAGTTTTGCATGGTATGTTTAGGGTTTTGAAGGATTAATGTTTTTCAAATTTTCTTGGTAACTTTCTTGACAATTTTCCCCTTTTAAATCTTGTGTTCTTGCATGCTTCTTTAAATTTTAAAGGAAGAAGTTTTTAATTTATGTTGTTAAATTTTAGTCATATTTTATTAACAATATATTTCTAGTATAATAATTTTATCTTATTCAAATATTGCTGAAATTCAACTAAAATACTACAATTTTTTTTTATAGCAATTTCATGTTGATTGATATGTCATTATAATTGTTGATGACATAATTCGCAATGTAATGATGATGCAATTGATTTACTCAAGAAAAAATTTCTAATATCGTGTATATAAAAAAATATTTTATAAGATTTTTTAAATAAATTTAGTTAAATTTTATATCTTTTGCTTGTTAAGCCAATCAAAATTCTTAAATCATATGAAGTTTTGAGAGAATTTTTGTTATGTTGATGTTATTGTGCCTATTTTGCTGCATTGGGACTAATTAAGGGGGAAAAGATACTAATAAATTAACTTTACATCACTGTTTAAAGATTTTTTGGTTGAGTTTATAAATTATTTAATTTGAATGTAACTTATAAAAAAATTTAATAGTTTACATGACATTGTAGAGAAAATTACAAATTTTTTGAGACAATAGTTTACAGTTTTTCAAAATTAAACATCAAAAGCTCACTAGCTCTTTCAAAAGAAGAAGAATAAAACATCTTATGTTTCAAGATTTAACAGACTTCCTGTTATGTACGAGAGGGGTAAATGAATTGGTCCAGCTGAATAAAGTATTACTAAGATTTAGTGTTAATTTTTTTTATTGAGTTTGAAATTATATTTAAAATTAATTTAATTATTAAATTAGTTATTCTAACGAGTTTGTCATGAGTCGAATTCAAATTTAATATTTTTACATATGTCGTATTATCTTTTAAATAATTGAATCGAGTTTGAACAGAATTTTGAATCTTATCAAATGTGGAAAATTAAAAATGTGTTCAATTTTGATATTTTATATTTAATAAATTAAACTCATAAATTTTTGACGATCAATTTCAAGTTGAGTATGAGAGTATCTATTAATTTGATTCGTACTTTATTCCCATTTCTTATCGCAGAATTGCAAATTATGTTGAACTTGTTATAAACCTTGGGGTTTGTTGTTTTATTTCTGCTCAAATAAAAATTAAAAAATGAACTATGTAACTAATATTTTGTTTGCATCTAACTCCTTTTTGCATATTCCTTGAGGTGATGGTTACAGATTAAAAGGATATATATATATATATATTTTTGTTGTTTGCTTGACAACATTTTTTTGCATTTTTATTGGATTTTATTATTTTTTAAAAGTACTTTAATTAATAATCTTACATTTTTTTAATTCATACATGCACCTAAAATTTGTTAAAATTTAAATTCTGAACCTCACTAATAAGGGGCAATACCATTCGATGAACAGACTTAACAAGGAAATTAAAATAAGTTTAAGTTTTTATATTTTTTGATATGCTTCTCAATTAAAAACTACGTATAAAATGCTTCATATGATGTTGTTTTAACTCATGGGTGTCAATATAAGGAAAATTTATTTTCTAAATTATTTTATTTTTAAACTCTAAAACAAGAAATATGTAGTCAGTTTGGTAATTAATTCATTACCACGAGTGTCCGCCTCAACATAACAAATTTAAATTCATTTTAAGATAGCATTTAGAACTCAATTTAGTGATTTAAGAATTGAAATTGTGTTTTCGTGTATTTTAAAAACGATGGATCTCGCACAAAAAAAATTGATAAAATTATTCTTGGAAAGTGAATTTGAACAAATTGAATGAAGAACTCTATTGTTGTTTTTCCTTTTAAATTTCATCATACACACATGTATTTAGAATTTGCTAAGCTTCAAACTCTAAATCACAATATATATTTTTTAATTTAAACGCATGTATATCAGGAGTCTATTAAGGTTTGATTCTTATAGCTCATTTTTTTCATTTCTAGACCTAACAATTTTTAACCCATACGCATGGGTACCCAAAAAAATACGGGTAATGGACTTTATTTCTCCAACCTAAAAAATTACGGGTAATTTTACCCATACCCAATTTACCCGCCGCTTTGTGGCCTGGCCCGTTGGTACCTGTGGGTAACCCGTATTTATAATTTTTTTTATATATAACATATATTTATATATAAATATTTATTCCCATGTATGCAGCATCTTTTTCTAGAAGGAAGATTGATATTTATACTTTCAATTCAAAAACTTTTGACATGTAATGGAATTTAAATTTAAACCTTTGAATATGATGTGCTTTAAATTTGGTAGAATTTGAATACTTAATATGTAAGTTTTAAACTACAATATTATTAATATGCTTTAGGTAGTTGTTCAATTTAATATTTAAAATTTGTAGTTTTTTTTAAAAATTTATATAGTTAATATTGAAGTAATATCATGTAAGTTATAAGTTGGACATTAATTTATCTTTAAATATTAAAAAAAATGTTACAGGTACCCACAAGTTATCCATTACTCGACGGGTCCCTACATCGTACCTAATAAAAAAGGATAAATTTATCCAATCAATTATTATCCATCATTGGGTTACATGTGGATATCCAATTACCAGGTCAATTCATTTCCAAGACTCATTTTCATTTTCATTTGGAAATAAAAATTGGAAACAAACACTTTTGCACAACTTTTTTTCAAAAAAAGTATACATTTTCTTCTCAAAACTCTTTGTATACCTTTCATATCATCATATTATATATCAATTAAATTCAAATTTGACTTGACGTACAATATCCATTATTATTTTTAAATTAATAAAATATAATTACTTTTTTTAAAAAAAAGTCATTAAAACATAAAAAATATAAATTAAACTACTTTTCAATCTTATAATATATTTTAATCATTACTTTCTAATATTTCATCTAAATACATCTTAATTTCTATTTTCATTTCATAATTAACTTTCCAACTTTTAGAAATGCATGAAAACCAAAATTGCCTTTGAAATAAAACCAAACGGACTGTTAATCTCCCACATTTTATGTCATTGAAACATAAATCACTCTATTAAATCACCTATATATATAAGTGTGGGTGCGATGTCATTAAATCAATTATCGGAAAAATACCTAACAAATAATAAAAATGCCTATTTTTATTTTTCCTAATCTAAAACTTTGTGGGAATTTAAAGTTGGTTATAGAAAAGACAACTAAAGGGGCAAAAAGTGGAACGGAAAATAAGTGGCTCGGGAGGCAAAGACCAAAGTCCAAGTTCGGTGAAAACTATCTCCAGCCATTCATCCGCAACAAAACTCGGCAGTCAGCAGCTGTCTTCAATTTATTACAAGGAGAATAATTAATCCACAAAAATACTAGAATTCGAATTTTTTTTATTAAAAAAAAAGGTAAATTATTATGTCCCCTGGGATGACAATAGCTCGAATGACATCTGGACATATCTCACTTAAATTTTGAAATAATAAATAGGTATTGAGACGAATTTTGAGTTATAAATCAAACTTATTACTACATATATTTCCATTTAGTATTATATATAGCAAAAAATTACATGTATGCTCACACGTAAATATAAATATGATATTTTTTTTAAAAAAAAGAGATATTCTTAAAACCAACTTAATCTATTATCATAACACTTTAAATGCTTTATTTTATTTTGTATTTTATTTTTTAATTTAATGTGATGTATATATGTCAAGTGTATTTAATTCTCAATTAATTATTTTTATTTAAAAATATTTAATATATATTATATATTAATATAATAAAATAAAAAATAAAATATATATTGAAATAAAAGATATCAACCGCTGTAATAACGCCCCGCTCGTTCAATCCAAAACTTTCAAATAAACCAATGAGCAATAAGAAAACAGAAAACAACAAATGTCAGAACAAACCAAACCAATCCTCCTTACTTAAAACTGCAATCCACTATGCATGTCTAGGATTCCCAATTGCTGGCTTTTAGCTTACGTGCAACCCAGCTCATTCCGCATGTATGCCCACCTCCCAACCATCATATACATATATACATATATATAATCATTTCTCATTACTTCACTTGGCTACTTCTTGAGCAAATCGTTGTTTTGCTGTAAGAAGTGCCTTTGCAAGAGATGGATCCATGTCCATTTCTGCGGGTTGTAATAGGGAATTTGTCCCTGAAGTTCCCGCAAAAATCCCATCTCTCATCTCTTTCCTTTTACTGTAAATTCAAGCTCAAAGGTTTTCCCACACAGATTTCAGACATTTCATCAGAAAGCAACGCTGTTGAGAGCAGAATCCAGGCTTGTTTCAACTTGAGGAAGACGCATTTGGAGAGACAATTTGGCAGTTTGAAGATTGAGATTTACAGGCGTAGTCGTGGAGGGAGTAGTAGTTGTGGGTTTGTCATGAAAACAGGGAAGCTTCTGGGGTGCGTTTTATTGCAGTTGGATTTGAAGAGTATTCTGGAAAATATTAATTGGAATAATAAGGGGTCCCTGATTCAGAATGGCTGGGTTTTGATTGGAGAATCCGAGGTAAAATTGCACTTGAATGTGCGGGCTGAGCCCGACCCAAGATTTGTTTTTCAGTTCGACGAGGAGCCCGAGTGCAGTCCCCAGGTTTTCCAGGTCAATGGCAATGTGAAGCAGCCTGTTTTCACCTGCAAGTTTAGTTTCAGGAATTCCGGGGAAAGGATTTTGAGTTCATCCAGGTAAATATTTGTATATATTCTTTTTTAATCCTTGTTTTAAAGATTGGATTTTTGAGAACTAAACTAGGATTTTACTATTACACAGATCTTCGCTGTCAGAACCAAGAACCTCCACCTGTTTTTGTTCGGCTACAGATGATAATGATGAACAGACGGCCCCGAAAGAGCGAAAGGGATGGTCAATCACAATCCACGACCTGTCGGGCTCCCCCGTGGCGGCGGCGTCAATGGTGACACCATTCGTGCCATCTCCAGGCGCCAATAGCGTCAGCAGGTCCAATCCAGGGGCCTGGCTCATTCTCAGGCCTGGCCGCGGCGCCTGGAAGCCATGGGGCCGCCTCGAGGCCTGGAGAGAGCGCCGCGGCGCCGCCCATCTTGGCTACCGCTTTGAGCTCATTCCTGACGGCGGCATAGATCTGATTCCCCTTGCCAATTCCAGCATCAGCACGAAAACTGGAGGAAAATTCAGCATAGACATCACCACTGGGACAAGTACCCCAATTACTAGTCCGAATAGCAGTTTTGATTTTAGTTCAGGTTGGAGTTCCGGGTCGGATCTGGGGTCGGCATCAGGATCTGGGTCTTGGGCACACCTTCTGTATAAAGGATTTGTGATGTCATCCACCGTGGAAGGGGCCGGAAAATGCAGCAAACCTGAGGTGGAAGTCGGAGTGCAGCACGTGACTTGCACGGAGGATGCGGCGGTTTTTGTGGCATTGGCGGCTGCCGTGGACCTAAGCATGGATGCTTGTCGCGTATTTTCGGAGAAGCTGAGGAAAGAATTGAGACAAACGGATCTTGGATAGGCCTTTATTGCCGGGTCGGGTCATAGTGGCAATTGGGTTTTTGAAATCTAGGATGGTACAATGATGATCAGTAGTAATTTGTTTTTTAGTTTCTTGCTTCCAATGTACATTAATTTATCTGTTTGTGTATTAATAATGACAGTTTTTGGATTGAGTTCTACGTTTGTATTGGATGTATTTTGTCGGGGAATCCTATGAAACTAAAATGTGGGCTCGTAGGTTGGCATGCATATGACAGCAGGTGGAATTTGGATCCATCATAGTACGAATCAATTGTTTGCTTTTAGTTTTAGACAGTACTTTGTTTTACTCGCTTTCAAGCTTAAAACAACAATAAGAAAGCAATTATTTTACCCAATGTTTGATTTAAGGATTCCACTTAGAAAAGAAAAGCATTAGGGAAAAGAAAAAGAAAATAAAAAAATCTAAAATGTAAAATTTATTTGATTGTTAAAGAAAATAATAAAGATATGGATGAGAAAAAGAGAGATAATGAATGTGTTGGGGAATAAGAAATAGTTCAATAAGCTTATTTTGCATCATTTTGTGAGCAAAATTCATTTTTCTTAGATATACTATATTTTTCCCCAACTTTTCCTCTCTTTAGTATTTTTCTTACCAACCAAACAATAAAAAAAAATTCTTAATTTTTTTTTCTTTGTCCTCACCAAAATTCATGAACCAAACATAGTGTTAGGGTTATTGATGAATTGAATTCCAATGGTATTTTAGATTGAGATCTAATTATTACTAAAAAATATATAAATTAATCAAAGATTCGAGTTGTAAATAGAATTGTACATTTATATAAAATGAAGACGACTTATTTGACCATCAACCATAAAAAAAATGAAATATTAATCTTTATAAATTTAATTGTGTTGCTTTCGACAACAAAAATCATGAACCATTGTAGAAGTATGTGTCTGAATAATTTACAGTTCTAGTAGTTAACTCTTGACTGATAATTAACTCTCAACCTTTTGATTGAAAACATCATGATTAAAAAGTGCAAATAATTGACTCTAAATCTAGCTATTAAATTCACAGAAAAATTCAGTCTCTAAGTTCAAAATAAAATTTAACCCATTTAATCTGATAAAATGAAATTCAAACTCTAAACGAGGCTATGTTTAAATAAGATAACAAGATACTAAGCCAAAGTTGATCAAAATTTAAATCGATTGTATGATATTTATAATTGATTCAAATATTAGACGTATGAAATATGCTTAAAAAGATTCAAAATAAGTAGAGCAAATATAAACTTGATTAATATGTATTAAAGTAAATGGGTATAAAATTATCTTATTTATTTTATTTTTAAGCTTGAAGAACCTTGAATTTCAAAAAACCAGCCCTATTGGAGGCCCACTAGCACACTACATGTTTAATGCTTTGGCCCAAAGGACCAAAAAGGTAAGATTTATTAATTAGTGTGTATAAATGAGATTTATAGTTAGATATGTGAATCCAACCCACCACTCTGGATGGTTTTTGAGTAATTAAATTTGATTAAAAGAGAAAATGGTGTATTTTCATTGATTAGCACCCAAATGAAGCTAGATTGAACTTGGGCTGGCCCAAAAGCCCCCTAACAACATATCTTTGAAGAAGTAAGATATTGATGAGGGTAAAGAGAAAAATGGGAAAATTTTAGAAAGCTTTATCTTGGGAAAAAATGTTTTCTAATGAGAAGGTTATCTTGTCTCCCAAAATTCAATAGCCATATGCACACCCAAATATTAGAAAGAAAACTTGGAGAACGATTGATCACAAAAATAAAGATAATGCTCTTGGAAAGCCATGCACTTATATGTATGTTAAATTGCAAATGACTTAACCCCTAGTGCAATGGTCTTTGGCATAACTTACATAAAACAGGAACATAGATATTTTTATTTTTATTTTTTATTTTTGTATAATAAGAGGAACATCAAGATAACCCTCGTCTTTATTTAAATATTTTTTATACTGGATAACGGGAGAACTTTCATAGTAGAAAGTTCAATTATATGCATCTCCATAACTAAATTCCCCAAATATTTCAAGGCAATAACTGGAGATGCCTAGTAAGGTCGCTGGCCAATGAAATTGCCTGGAGGATCATAGTTGCAAGAAACGAACCACCATCCGTTGTTGCATTGAGCTCTAGCACAACCAAGGCGCACTGAGTCACGCCACATCACCTGCGTGTAGTGTCTACACTTTTTGCCAACACAAGAATTAGACGCATAATCATAGTTGGGCTTCTCCGCCACCCACAACTCTACTGCTGCCTTGCCGGTAAAGTTGCCACTACCCTTGGCGAGGTTTTCTCCATACATCCGACTGGTTGAATGGACCAGGTTGCAATCACCAATCCTTTGACTAACATAGTTTCAGGCAAAAGTTGATACATTATTGTCCCATGTCATGGGGCCGACCCCCACTTTTGCACGAGCAGCATTGTGAGCATCGAGGTACTCCTGTTGAGGGTTTTGGGCGAGACATGAATATTGCAATACAGTTAGAGCAATGAAGAAAGTGAGAGCTAGTGAATATTTTTATGCATCTTTTTTTCTTTTTTTTTTAATTGTGGAGAAAATTGTTGGGCCAATTCATGCACAGTAATTCATAGGAAATAGGCTATATATAGCTAGAGCATCTTGGAATTTTAGACATTCTGATTGTTTGTATACATCGTTACACCTTTTTCCTCCAACGTTGAAATAAATGACCTTAATGTGTGGTGTTCATTCCATTCCAAACCTATTCAATACGCCAACTTGGATTGATAGAAAATCTATTTTACATTTAAATTTATTATGAAATTAAATTATTATTAAAAAAATCCATTTTCTCACTAAATTTAACTACTTTGTTGAGGATCGAGCAATTTATAATTAAAATATGATTGATTTCTTTGTATTGAAAATCAAATAATTATTTTTAGAACAACTGTAATTACCTCAAATTATGTGTTAGTTATTTGACCATTTGAAAGTATATATATATATATATATATCCATATATAATGATATTAAATTTTATACTACATCAAAGGAATTAAGAGTTTTGAAACAGTTTATTAGGATAAAATCCTCCACAACGTGTATCGATGAAACAATTTAATTCTCGCAAGAACTGATCTTTCATATCTAACAATAAATTTAAATATTATCAATAAAATTACCTTCATATTTTTGTAAAACAAAAGTTGGAGCAAGGGTAAAAAGAAAATTTATAATTTTTCTACAATATTGAAAATTCTAACAGGAAAAAATCTTCTACATCATGGAATTTCCAACTAGACCACGAGTTCCCTAGGGGCTAGGGCAACAGTTAAAGAAATTGAACGTGCGATCATTTTCCAATTGCCCAATCTCTAAGTACACGGACACGGTATACGCACCACCACAACGTGAAAGACTGTGAGCGTGTACGGCCCGTTTGTTTCATTTCCACACATCATTTCTATTTTCGCCGGGGGATTAAAAATAAAAATAAAAACTATCACTTTTTTTCTTTTATTCAGAGTATTTCTATTTTTATTTTTAAATTCTTTCGAAACATATTTTATTATCTTATTATCACATTAATTAAATTAAAATTTAATTTGATATAAAATACTCACTGTTATTTTAAAATTAATAAAATATATATTTAAAAAATAATTTTTTTTGAATATAAAAAAATATAAGCTAACTATCTTTTCAACCCTACACCTACTCTAATCATTACTTTTTAAGAATCTATCCAAACATATTTTATTTCTATTTTAAAATTATAATTATCTTTTTAACTTTTAAAAATAACTGAAAATGAAAATTGATCCTAAAAGCAAAACCAAATGGCCAGTTAACAAATCTTCAAATTTTAAGTCTGTTGCATGCTTGATTTTCCACAGGCTTAACGACTGGTCAATTCATAATATATATCCTTTTATTCTTAACATATTCTTTAGATGTCTGAATTTGAACTTAGATTTCATATTTATAAGTGTGAGTATAATATTATTGGATTAATTGATTGCTTGGCGATTGATTCATGATATAGACTTATAAATTTTCAATAATTAATTTCTTTCTTTTGATTTTATTTTTTTTGGCTGAGCATGATTTTAAGGGAAGATTAATGACCATCCCCACATCATTTAATCACAAATATTGGGAGGGAAAGAGTCATTCTTAGTAGACCTTAGTACACAAGTATGGATTGAAATTTCATTTTTTGATTGAGGTATTAAGGTGTGAAATATTAAAAATATTTTGAGATGTTTTGATGGCATGCAGCGTTGAAAAATAAAATTAAAGAAATACATAAAAATGATAAATAAATTTTTCATCTAAAAAATATTTATTCGACTTGGGCATATTCATCATAACTTTTATTTTAGTTTATGGTCGGCCATACTACTTGATTTTCAAGTATAGTGATGATATATAGTAGTACTCAAAGTCGTTATTTGAGTTAAACCCGTTAACACAAGAAAGGAAGATTGTGAAAGATTTTAGAGGGTTAATTTTCAATCTTGCTGGACATTATTTTTCGTGCACATATAGAGCGTGTTTGGAAGTCTAAGCAAAGGATCTATTGTATTGAAAAATTGGAAGGTTTGGAGGAATGAGGGAGGTTAATATGTATTACTGTGATGTTAATTCACTAATGATTTTGATATGATCTAATGCGAAAAAAAAAAAATTGTTTCTATGCTTAAAAAGTATTATCTTCACAACTTAAAAGTATCTCTTTAATTATACGTGTCAGATTTGATCTGTCTATAAATAACTTGATACAGTCATTTGTATCATCTAAAATATACATGTAACACTATTCTATGACATTGCGAAAGTCGGAGGCAACAAGTCTACATCATCATTCTTTTATAAATATTTCCAACTACATAGTAATAAAAATATTCATTTCGTTATCCCCACCATCTAAATTACAATTTCGGAATGTTTCATTTGGAATCCCTAACGGCCTTCACCCATGTTTTTAATTTTAGGTTAGGCTCATTATCCAATCAAATCGTAAAGAACACCTAAGTAATTACAGTTTGGTAGATCTTTTGATTGATCAATGATGACATGTTGATCGACTCAAATGAAGTTTCTTCACTTTAGATGTCATCATAACTAATATATATACACACACATTGGATTTTATCATGAAAAATGGGGGAGAAAAAATAACAAAACAAAACAAATTAAAGAAGCCTAAATTAGTTTATTGGCTTTCTCATGTTACTTTCGGATAAATCTGTAATTTACTATTTTCTTTTCAGTTATATTATGCAGTCAATCTCTGGCTCAAATCATTCATATGAAGCAATATTAAATAAAAATTTCAATGGTTGGGATAATTTTCTGAATTTTTGTTGCACAAAAATTGTGTACCAAAGGTCACCATATATGCATCCATCGCATGTGAACTGATACTCTATGTCGTTGTTGAACCCATAAAATATTACAATGTGGAAGTTTAGTTTTTATTATTGAAATTCTATGTGTGATAATTTCTTTTCTGTTTTTGGGAATCTTATATGAATGACCTGCAGACTCAATGAACAAAATTAACTAATAATATAGTCAATTATGTTAGAAAATTAGTAATTTGTATGATTTATCATATTTGGAATGTCAATAACTATTTTGTTTTTCAATTAATAAAGAATTAAAAAAATATTTAATAGCCACCAATCGCATAAAATCAAATTATATAAAATAAGCAATTTAAATCTTCGCCTCGCAAGATATAACATCTTTTCTTATACTTAGCAATACAAAATATAAATATAAATGAGTAGTTATCATATGAAAAGAAAATCTTCAATTTTCTCTCTCTGTATGATGATTTTATATTTACTGATGAACCAAATTAATTATATTTTATGGTTTATTATGCTGATTAATGGATGATTTATTGATTACAAAATTTTTATAAAAAAAAATGAGGTGCAAATTATGTTGGGGCATTTGAATACTTGACCACAAGAAGCCGATGGTTTTGAGTAACTTTTTACGTGGCGGAATTTACGGAACATGTGCTTTAATGCTTTTCTTTTTTCCAACCTCAATTATTAGCTCCATATTTTCTCCTAAGTTTAATATAAACAAGCTTTTTTTGACTAATAGAATTTCCCGATTTTAGATATATTATTATTCCTCAAAAAAACCAAAGAATTTCTTAGAGCCCATTTGGATATATTTTTATTTTCTTCTTTTGTTTCCACCATTTTTAAAAAATTAAAAAGTTAGTTATAATTTTAAAAATGAAAAATGAGATGATAACTGATTGTTCTGTCTGAAAATAAAGGTTAGAGTAATATGGGATTGAAATTTTAAGTGGTTTATATTTTTTATGTCCTAAAAAGATACTTGTTACTTTAAAATATATGTATATTTTAATTATTTTAAAATGATGACTAGATTTGATATAATAGGATGATAAGATAAATTTTAAAAAAATTGAAAATAAAAAATATTTCTGTTAGATATGCGTATAAATTGATAGTTTTGATTTTCAAATAGTGATGAAAATAAAAAGGGCGTTTGAAAATGAAAACAAACACTCCCTTACTCCATTATTGAGTTAAGAATTAAGATCGACTGACTCTCATGAGTCTTGACTTAAAAACCGTTGATACAGTATGTACAACTTTGAATACTTGCAAGTACAAGTTGAATTTTTCAATCCATTGCTCCCGGGAGAAATTAAAACACCCGTGTTTGTAATTTAATAACTAAAATAAATAAATATAGCATATATAGTTTTTGATATACAAGTTGACAATTTGAATCAAGATTGAAGCTTTCCGTACTCACAGTAATATTTATAATTAATTATTAAATATATGTCACTATCAAATTATTTATATTAACATTATATATGGGCCATTGATTGTTAATCGTGACAATTTAAACATAATTCTCTTAAACTAATAAATTTTATTATTCTAATAAAATAAAAAATTATTATCATTTAATATATAATTAGTAATAATTTTACATTGGTACTTGATATTTTATAACTAATATTCCTTGTTCGTATACTCAATTAAGCATCACTTGTACAGGTATTTTAATTTATTTTTTTAAGGTGCCAAATATTATTCAATACATGCAATGGTATATGACATAAGCATGACAATATAAAATCTAATATAGATTGGAACGCAAGTACAAGAATCAGCAACACCCGCGCTATAATTAACTTTTTTAGATTACTCACTCCTCAAGTACAGTTGAAAAATCCATTGAATAAGCAAATAAATATGCTTTCGAAGAATCAATTAAATTCGAGGAAATATTTTTTTGTTGCTAATTCACTGTCTCGTCTTAAATCAAAGCATCCCCTAAAGTCATTGTATTTAAATGTATTAAATACCATTTCATAAAAATCTGTTACCATTAATCAAATGTACTTGATATAAAATAAAATAAACAACATACATAGATTCTAAAATGATCTGAGACCATAGCTCTTACATGTATTTTAGGGGGCTCTCGTTCGCGATTTTTGTGAGTTATATAGGGTTAATGTAATGGTTAATTAGTTATATCATTTTTCAGAAACAATCAAAATATTATCTTCATGATGATGATGATAAAGTTACATTCTTTTTTGTCTTTATAATTCCTACTCGTCTTAAATTTCCTTCTTGGAAGTAAACGAAACTATGAAAAAAATTTATCTTAAAAAGGACGTTCTTCAGTGAAGTTTCCTGAAGGATCAGAGTTACAGGTAACAAAAGTCCATCCACTCAGACAATGAGCTTTAGCGCAGCCAAGACGGACCGAACCCCGCCAAACAAGTTGGGCGCTCCCCTCCAGCGCAAGCATTGGAAGGAACATGTTTTATAGGTTTCCGTATCTATAGTTCTAACTTATCATCACATATTCATTTTTTAATCATTTATATCAGTTTGATTTAATTTTCATCTTTGAACTATTATGAAATAAAGAATCATGATTCTTTTATGCAACCATCTTCTTTTAAAATTAAATTATAAAAAATATAATAAAAATTATTATCTTTCCAAGACTCAATGGCCAAATTAATCTTATTAATTTTAATAAATTCAAAATTTATTTTTTCTAATATTAAATTCTAATTTAATCAAAAGAAAATCAAAGAAAATAAATCCTAAGAGATGAATTCAATCCAAACAAAATCAGGAAAAATTATACATACACATTTATATACATATAAATATAACCCAACACTCAA
>JACGDI010005714.1:502049-550585 GCA_014898725.1 Jacaranda copaia
TTCTGAATTTCTGTTGAACAAAAATTGTGAACCAAATGTCACCATACATTCATCACATGTGAACAGACATTTTATGTCGTTGTTGAGCCCATAAAACATTACAACGTGGAAAGATAAGAACTCACATGCCACAGTAAAGTAGCTGTGTCTTTTTTCAATCCATTTTTGATTCCTTATAATTTTTCTCACCTTCTTAAGGCAACTCTTATAAGATTCATAGCAATGCAAGTAGAAATTTTTATTATTGGCTTCTTTCAATCCTGAAGTTAATTAAGAGGCTGCACTCCATCTATCTTTTTTACTTAATTGAACTTCTAGTCATCTGGGGTGATCGAAGGATACTCTGATCAATATTTGAGCTAAATTTAATTCATTATTTCTATTATATCCTTATTAATATCTTCTTATATTAATTTTACAACAATTGTATGATGGTGAAATTGAACACCATCATCGTCCAAATTAAATTTAGCTGCATTAACTAATTAATGCAGTTATCTAGAGTTCTAAATTAATATCCTTAACTAAATATAAAAAGTTATTTAAACTGTTCAGGTAACCATTTAGAAAACAAACCAAAATCATGCAACCAAAGGACCAAAGTCAACATTGAGTTGTCAGTTAATCCAATAGCATCGTCTTCGCACATTTAAATGTGGGATTTGTAGTTCAAACGCTAACAACCCCTAGTTGAATATTAGGGGTTTAATATTAGGAAAAAGGAATTTTTAATTTATTAAAATTAGTAAAGTTAATTTGGTCATTAAGTATTTGAAGTGTAATGATTTTAATTTTATGTTTCATAATTTAATTTTAAAAGAAGATAGTTCTTTATAAGAACTATGATTTTTTACTTAATAATGATTTGAAGATACTGAGAATCAAATCAAACTGATAATAACAGTTAAAAAGTAGACACATGATGATAAGTCAGAATTATGGATATAGAATCCTGAAAAATTCCTACTATATATGTGTGCGTTTAAAAAGAAAAAGAAAAGAAACAAGAAAAAGTAACAAAGCAACATATATATCATAACAACTTTCATCTTTAACCAATCCATCATAATTCATAACATATAGAAGACTAATATCTCTTCCATTTCTTCATAATAATACTAAGACGTAACCTCGTCTATTTCTTCATAACAATACCATAATTTAACAATACTATGTTTAATAAGGACGTTGGCCAATATAATTCCCCGGAGGATCATAATTACATATTACAAATAACCAACCATTTCGGCACTGAAGCCGAGCACAGCCCAAATGAAGCGAATCGCGCCAAACCACCTGGGTATAGTGGAGACACTCACCACCAACACAAGAGTTCGAGCTATGATCATAACAAGATTTCTCGCTCACCCACATGCCGACGGCATCGACGGCCGACAGTCTCCCCCACCCCTCGGCCAGGTTTTCCCCGTAAGGCCCCATGGAATGCTCCATCTCGCAATCTCCATAGCGCTTGCGGGCGTACTCCATGGCGTAGCCGGCGACGGTGTCGTTCCAGACCAGAGGCTGCACGCCGACATGCTCCCGCGCGCTGTTGTGGGCGTCGAGGAAGTCCTGTGGGGAGTTCAGTTGGGATGGGGGGAGATCGCGGGCAGCCATTGTTGAGGTTATGGTTAAGAGAAACATGAAGAGGAAAATGGTGGAGGGATTCATTTCGGTAGTGGTGTGTGGATGTGGCGGATGATTAGTTGGTGTATTTATAGTGGATATGCAGTGGTTGAAATAGTTGGGAAGTTACTATTTGCGATTTTGGGAAGTTGGTTTGGAAAAGGAGTGTGCTATGATTTCAATTTTTATCCATTGTCCCCTTCACTTTTTCTGTTGCTTCTTTTGGCGTGTGTATGGTAAGATGGATATTTATTATGGAAAGTTTTTTATTTTTTTTAATTGCATTAAATGCAATTATTGTATTCTTATTTGTCCACAATAAAAAAGATAGAGATAAATTACTATAAGTGGGTTGAAAATTGATTTATAGAATTTAAAAACGAATTAAGTTACTTATATTTCATTTGATATCGATCGTTGAAAATTTGTATGGGCTCAAATTTGTTAAACTTGACAAATCAAACTTGGAATACCTTTTTTTTTATTTGAATTTAAAGCTAAAATAAAACTCAACTCATGTTTGATTCGATTAAAGTTTGTTTCAGCTCATTCGATATATCAAATTAAGTCAAAGCACAACCTCAAATGCGTTAAAAAATCTAAATCAAACTTGAATAATAACACCTTTCCCAACTTGATTTGATCCATTCACTCCTAGTAAACAGTATTACTTTGTAGTGTTGGGTCAATTTCTTCACTTCAAATTTTTATTTCATTCTCTATTTCGTCCCTTATTTCAACTTAATGCATTTAATTCTCAATCAATTATTTCTATAAAAAAATATTTAATACGTTTATAATATATTTATAAAATAAAATAAAAAATAATATATATAAAATAAAATAGAGGATGTAAACTGCAGTTACTTGTGCTTCTCTAGTAGCCTTATATATAGAACATTTGATATGGGATCACGATCCAATTATTTCACCCTATCTCTTGCTTTTGTATATATTTCACCAAGATTGCTAATTAGGGCTATTTTATAAAGAATATATAGTCTTTCGGTTGATAGCAAGCATCCAAGAGGAACAAAATCCAAAAGAAAACCAACAATGAATCTTCACACGCCTAATACGACAAAGATTTTATTTTATTTTATTTTATTTGGTAAAGTTAGTTAATTAACAGTGTAATAATATATGTCTCGTGGCATCTGCTGATTGATGTCTGCGTCAAAAATGAGTCTCGTGAATGATGGAAATGTCTGCACCACAAATAATACATCACCTAAGTAAGACGTTTGATCAGTTCAAAACCCACATTTTCACATTATTGCACATGTTCCTCTTTAGTATTTCAATTCATTTGTCAAATATGTTACATTGATATATAGCATGGATTCATCCTCTCTTCCCCAGATAAGGAAAGCAGGCCAGCCAATAGAAGCTGATCCAGTTGGGAAATTTTTTTGTTCTTTTTTATTTTATCTTATATTTTATGTTCTATTTTTTCTTAGTAACTATATGTCAAATGTGGTTGATTTTCAATTAATAATTTTTATAAAATAATATTTAATACATATATGTCATGTGTTTATAAAATGAAATAATGAATAAAATATGGATCGACATAAAGTATCCATACCGATTTATACGAGGGCTCAACCCTAAAACTTGAAAGAGAGTTTTATCCTATGCCCACAAGAAAAATTAGGTGAGCCAATTGGTTGTTGTTGATCGTACTTACCTCGTCGGCCTCACTTTCGACTCTTAACTCTTTTTCTGCACTCTCGCACCATAGATGAAATACCAATTTTTAATCTGACAATAAGGAATTAAAGTCAGATTATGTTGAAAAGTCTTAATTAAAATCAAGAAATGTTTGATCATGTTTGTCAATTCGACTAAGATCAATATGAGACAAAGGGCCGACATTATATTATCAACATCTTATTTTTGGGAATAAGATTTTGTAAGCGACAATCATTTTGCGCTTAGTTTAGTTTTTTCTTATCTAGTGAAATTCTCTCTTCTCTACTTATACAGGTAGTCTGATCTTAATGAAATGCATAAAAAAATTTATAAATGCAAACCCTGATTAATTTGTTTCAGATAACAAATTATATCTGTTAAAAAACTATTTGAGAATTAATATTTATTATCATTATTTCATTTTCATCCATTGTCATAGCCATAGCAGTAAAGTCATGTGAACACACGTCTCCATCCTGCGGCGGATTATATATAAAAAAAGCTCCAGTTAATTGAGTAGCAATGGCGTTTATTTTTTATTATTAATGATTTTTTTAATTCTAATGATTTTTTTATTTTTTTTTCAGTTTTTGGAAATCTCATATGTTTTTCTGTACATAAGAATCTGCATACTCGATGAACAAAAATAACTAATTATAATATGGCCAAATAGTTTGCAAAATTAGTAATTTGTCTGATTTTTCATAGTTGGAACGTCAATAATTATTTTCTCTTTCTATAAATGAAACATAAAAATAAATAAATAATAATAATAATAATATATAGTCACCAGTCGCGTATAAAACCAAGTTACAGCAATATAAGTAATTTAAATATTATGTGACACAAATATCAATGTATAGCATCTTCCATTTTACCTAGCTACACACAATACGAATAAGAATTTTTCTTATTCTTTACATCAAATTTTACGGAGTGATATGCATGTAATTAAGAACGTTACACATTTGTATTACAAATGATTTGAAATCCTCTATTCAATGTAAGGTTATAACTAAATTAAATATACCAAGGTTTTTAGAAAAAAAAAAATTGGTGAAGAGTCAGTTCTCATCTAATTTGAATATCCATCTGTAGTCGAATCCACCCCGAACTTTGTGTTAGAATTGATACAATTAAGATTGTTTCGTTCCTCACATCGTCCCCACTAGTGTCGCATGCCCGCGCAATTGGACTTGATGATAAATATATTAAAATTGTATGCTTTACCTATAATATATGCCTATGCACCTACATACAATCAATTAATAGCTTAAATTTTTGAACGAGGTAGCCGTTTAATATAATATGAGAGTTCAGTATTGATGTATCTATACAAGGTTTACGAATGCATAATAGTCAAACAAGCCTACAAGAAAATCAATTTGGCCCACCAAAACTCAATAATTGTTTAGATCCACTAGAATATAAGGACCACCTTAAGGTATGCATCAAACTGCAAAAAATAATATATAATTTCTTACACTCAACTCACTAAAAAAAAGAAAAAAAAAAGAAATTAGTGATAAAAGAAAAATTGTCATTAATTATATATATTAAGTGACAAAAAATTTAGTTTTATCACTTTAATGATTCCTACAATCTAAATAATGACAAGAATAGTATTTAAATTGTCACTATAAATAATTAGTGATACACCTATAATGACAATGAAAATATTGTCACAAATTATAATAACAATTTTTATTGTTACTAGGTTGTCATTATATGAGTGTCGCTAATTGTTAATAGTGACAACTTCAAACATCAATTGTTGTCACTATTGAGCTATATTGTGATAAGATAAAAGTTATTATTACTTAAAAATTATTATTAGTAACAAGATAAAAATTGTTGTTACTTAATACATGTTATTAATGACAACTTTAACTTTATCGCTTATTATTTTGTCACTAATTTTATATTTTTTTTAGTGACTCCTATAAATTCTCCCCGTTGTTATGCGTTCAAAATAAAGAATTGAAACTCCAGTGTTTGCCCTAACTTCCCTCAACTCTAATTAACTAGTTTACTCATAATGACACGAAATTTCACATCTCATACATGATTGAATTATTTATTGATGAATCAAATTAACTATATTTCATGATTTATTATAATGTTTGATGAATGATTTATTGATTACAAAGTCGGAAAAGATAATCAAATATCTTGCGTAAATTATGTTGAGCATTCGAATACTTTACCTTAAGAAATGGCTTCGAGAAACTTTTGCAGGGCGGAATTTACGGGACATGTGCTTCGATGCTTCTTTTCAACCTCAATTTGCTCCACATTTCCTCCTAAGTTTAGCATCAACAAACTCTTTTGACTAGTGAAATTTCCCAGCTCTAAGTATATAATTGTACCTCCGTAGAGAATTTGAATCCTTTATTTTATTTTATTTTATGTTAAGTATATTAATATTTTTTTATAAAAATAATTAATTAAAAATTAAATATATTTAATATATATGTATATCAAATTGGAATAGAAAATAAAACACATAATGAAATATAAGATTAAAAGTACACTAAAATAAATAAATAAATTGGTGACAAAATAATAAGCGACAATGCAAAAGTTATCACTAATTATATATATTAAGTGAGAAAAGTTTTAGTTTTGTTGCCTTAATAATTTTTACAAACTAAATAGTTATAAAAATAGTGTGTAAATTGTCACCATAGACAATTAGTTGCACACATATGGTAATAATGAATATTTTATCATAGATTATAGTAACAATTTTTATTGTCACTAGGTTGCCACCATATGAGTACTGTCAATAATTGTTAATAGTGACAATTTGAATCATTATTTTTTGTCATTATTGGATCATATTATGAAAAAATAAAAATTATTATCACTTAAAAAATGATCATTAGTAACAAGATAAAAGTTGTTATCGCTTAATATATATATATATATATATTATTAGTGACAACTTTTATTTTATCACTTATTATTTTGTTACTAATACTATATTTTTTTATAGTGTCTATAAAATCATAAATTCTCTATTTTATTTCTTATTTCAACTTGTTAAATTTAAGGTAAGTATATTTGATTTTTAATTAACTACATTTATAAAAAAAATAATACACTTAATATGTATTTATAAAGTGAAATATAAAATTAAATAAAAAATAAAATAGAGAATTTAAATTACCGTAAAACCATGGAATTAGACTCCATTATTGAGTAAAGATATAGACGACTCTTGACTTAAAAACCACAGATACATGTGCAGCTTTAATTACTTCTGAATACAAGTTGAATTTTGAATCCATAGCTCCCGTGAGAGCGGGCAAGTGAGACAAACACCCGTGCTTATAGTTTATAAATTAAATAAAATAAATGTAACATATATAGTTGATTTGTCCATAAACAAGTTGGCAATGATTGGTTCATGTTTTCTTAATAACAAAACATTCAAGTAATAATAATTTTGAATTTGTCACTAATACGAATTAAGTGATAACAATTATTATTACTAAAACAATAATTCTTAAAAATTTAATTGTGATAAATTATGGTGTTTAATTAATAATTATTATTTGATATCAATTAAGATATTAGTGGGTTGTACGTTGAATTTTAATTCACCATCAATCGGGCCATTGATTTTGGATGGACTTGGACTAGCAAAGAAGGTTATTTTGGTTTAGTCAATCAATTTCAGTCGTTATAAATACATTTACATTTGATATTTTAAGGTATGTTATTTTTAATACATTCAAGATATTAGACTGAATTGAGTATTAGAGAGTATTTTTCCAACTAATCTAACTTCTTTGTAGATTTCACATGTTTTCAATTTATAATAAAGATACAAAATCTAGATCAAGAGTGAAATTTCGCGTATTTATATTATTATTCATAGTTAATTATAATATGCATATTTCAGCATCAAACTGTCCCTATTCACAATGTAAATAATGATAATTTAAATTTACTTTATTTAAACTAATAAAATTTATTATGATGATAAAAAACAAAATTAATTAAATATGTAAATTCATATGTAATTTAATAATTGTCTTATTGTCACTGAATATTTTAATTTAATTTTTTTAAGGTGCCGAATGTTTATCAGTACATGTAATGACGTGACATAAGCACGACAAAAGAAATCTGAGATAGATTGAGCTCACATGCGCCGGCCGTAATAACTTTTAACTTTTTGGATTACGTTTTTGTTCCATCACTTATGCTACGTTTGGTTACAGTTTGGTAAAATAATTTTATTTTATCAAAATACAATCAAATATATATTATTTATTTATTTAAAAATGTTAAATTAAATTTTTTTCAAATATATTCTTTTTTATTTTTTTATCTTCCAAAATTCTTCATTTTTCAATATATATATCATATTATATATATATATTATTATTCTTACTATAAAAAAATTACCAAATTCTATTTTCAACTCAAAAATACAACAAAGAAACATTAATTTGACTGCTATAATAAAAATAGTCTCCTCCCAAAATATAAACAATCGTATCAAAACTTCCTAAAATAATTTTATAACTATTTCTAAAAACATAAATAAACATTCCCCAAAACAACTTCACATTCCCAACTCCACTCCCAAAATACATAATACAAAACATACAATTTGTAACCAAACATTACCTTAATAACATCTTTCGTTTTTCCCCCCATTTTATGTTCAGCTTTTCAAGAGTTTTTCAGGTGTAACACAACATTATCTAATATTAGTTAAAATTTTATGTTTCAATAAATGTTTTATGTTTTATTTTATCAAAAATATTAAATATTTTATCATTAATCAAATACACTTAACAAGTATATATAAAATAAATTGAAAAATAGAAATTTTAGAATGATCCGAATCAGAACTATTACACATACCCAGGGGATTTTTTGGCCGGAGTTGCTTTGAATTATACATAGTAAAGAAAATGATTAGTTAATTTGAAAACAATAAAAAATATTATCTTTAATAAAATAATAATAATAACAATTATTATTATTTCTATTATTATAATAGTCAAGTTATAATCCTTTTTTGTCTTCCTAACTCCGATTCGTCTTAAAATTTCTTTTTGAAAACAGACGAAACTATGAAAAAAATATTATCTTAAAAAGGACGTTCTCCAATGAAATTCCCCGGAGGATCATAGTTACAGGTAACGAAAGTCCATCCATTAAGACAATGGACCTTGGCACAGCCAACGCGGGTCGAGCCACGCCAGACAAGTTGCGTGTAGTGCCGACACTCTCCTCCAGCACAAGCATTGGAAGCCAAGTCATATGACTTCTTCTCATCAGCCCACATACCCACAGCTTCTTTGGCGCTCAAGTCCCACGACCCGGCTGCTAAGTTTTCACCGTAGGGCCCTGTGGAGTGCTGCATTGCACAATCTCGTGATCGTTTTTTGGCATATCTTTGTGCATAATCCGCCACGGTATCATCCCAAACGAGGGGCAGAACCCCAACTTCGACACGTGCAGCATTGTGGGCGTCGACAAAATCTTGGGGCGAGCTCCCATGTCCTTGATCACCAGCCGCCGTAGGGTTGTCCCTAGTGAGAGGCGAGGCAGCAACAATATCACCCCAAATGAGGGACGAAGCAGTATTATGGGCGTCTACAAGATCTTGAAACGAGCTTCGGGCACATGTTAGATGGACTAAAGCCGTCGCTAGGCAAACTAAAACGATGGAAACCTTTGGCCAATCCATTCTCTCTTGTTAAAAGAAAATATCCACGAGTTTTCCTACCTTTTATACGAGGGAGAATTTCCAAGATAAAGAATTAAGGGGCAAAATGGATGGTGGAAAGATTTGTGGAACAAATAGGATCAAAGAAAGAAGTTTGTGTGTGTGCATACGGCAATTAAAGCGAGTGGTGCAACGCAATAATAGATGAGGAGAAAAGGATAAACCAGTAAATGCAATTTTTCTCTACAGTGATCAAGAAAAGGTACATTGAGATTTGATCGTTCTGCTTAGCACTTCTTGCTAGCATAATAAGTACATTAATGTCTATAAAACAAGGATACATTCTGGTTGTCCTAATTAAGACCAGCAAAATTTTTCAATAAACAGAATAGTTGTCCGATATTTGTGTATTAAACAAATTAACACAATTTCCATAATGATAACTTAACACTTTATAAGAAGCAAAGAATACCATCTACAAATCGGATAGTCAATTCAACGGTTTCAGGTGGAAAACTTGGCAGGCTGACTTGTACGATTTCTTGGCCACTGCCTGCTCAAACTTCTTGGTGGCGGATTCATTCTCTTCCAAGCTGCTTTGAATGAAAAATCTAATCCACCAAGTTGAGCTCCGCAATTTGGCCTACACAATCAACACCAACAAGGTAACGTTAAGAGTGAGTTTAATCCCTGAAATTTGATGTTTAGCAGCTGTTAAAGACCACTTGTTAGTTGAGGAAGCCATGCAGAATAGGCCCAAAAATGCCAAGATTTACTTATTAATGAGCAATGAATAATTATTATTTTGCAGACAGAAGAAAGGGGCAAATTGAATTTTGAGTACCTTTATCCATCGAGCATTGCATTAAGTTAATGAAATTATTATTCTGAATGTATCGAAACAGAAAAAATCAGACAAACAGGAGTATCTGGGGCAAAATTGTTTGTCAAGTAGGAGTCAAAAGCCTCACCAAATCCTTAGTGAAACTGTAGTGATTTCTCAGAAATGTGATTACCTACAGTGTGTGTACATACATATATATATATATATAATGAGCATAGAAAAAGAAGTGTGAGAAAAAAATTGATGCTTACCGGGCGCCCAAACTTGGATAGTTCTGCCACTTTAGCTCTTTGCTGACCTGGGTAACCTACATTTGTATAGAAGTTAGTAAAACTTCCTCATGACTTTAGAACTCGTCGGCCAAATAACAGTGTAAGATCATTCCATATAGATTAGGTGGGGTTGTTGAAAGGACTTGGGTACTACTTAAACAAACTTTAGAACTTTGGACTATGGTTCAAGCTCCTGCATGCTAACGATACAAGGATGGTATGGTCCAAGCCCTTTCTTGTGGTCTCGTATCAGCTTTCCGTGTTATTCGACTTAGTGAGACTCAGGCTGTGGACCGACGCACAAATTTGGCATAAAAGAATGGCAGATAATTGCAGAAGGGGGGTTACTGAGTAACAGCTGTGAATTACATTAACATTTGAACAAGGAACTAAGCAGTCACCTTGTAACATACGTAACTTCCACCTAAAAGAGTGTATGAAGTTAGACTTGCCCACATTAAGTTGAAAAATACAATTAAAAAGGACTCATCAGATCCTAGACATACTCATGTTGTTTTTAACACCAGTAGACTTGTGGACGCACATAATAATAATTCATTGCTCTAGAGAATTACCCGACAAGATAACTAAGCCGTCAGCAGCTACCCTTGCTAGCCCTGGAACAGTCTTGTTAAGATACTTAGGTGACAAGTAATCCAATGCATCTGACACTATGACAAGAGAAAATGACTTTGGCCGATAGGGAAGAGGAAACTTGATATCAGCAACACGCACAATGCCTTTGCGCACAAGACTCTTGCAGCTGGCATCAGCATCATCTAACTCATATGGCTCTATACCCCAAGCTTCTGTATCCTCTTCTTTTAGTAGTTGAGAGACTACTGAGCAGGTCTCAGGGCCCACATGCAACACTTTCCGCATGCTGTCACCATATGCTTTCTTCAGAATAGGTATTAATCTCTGAACTTCTAGCGTACATGAAACACCACCTGCATATACATGACTCGACTACATTAAGAGAGCTTCTTATGTAATAGTAGCATGTATTTGTCATTCGTGTATCTGATGCCAAGAAAAAAAGGCCACAGGCCAGAGAGAAGATCAAGTGGTATTGAGGTGGTAAACATTGGGCAACCCATCTTTGTAATTATCTAAGCAGTCAAATGGAGATCATGAACACAATGAAAACTGTAAAGCACAAAATATGCCATGCCAAAACATCTAATCTTGTCCAGACCAATAGCATTACTATAAACATCAGATGGAATACAATAAGCAGAAATTATGTGAATGGGATACAGAGCCCTTTTGATCAGATCAGAGATATCCTAAATGTATTTTTTCACAGGAAAATATCTCAATATCTAGTCATATTAAAAGGTATTACCTGCTTCACCAAACCAATCAAAAACTAAGAAGAAAAGGAACTTCACAGAAACAGTGGCTGAGAGTACAAGAAACAAAACCTTCTATACATGCATGCAATTATTAATCCTGATTAACCTAAAAAGAAATTTGGGTAAATAAGTTTAAATGAGGTCTATTTTATTAGCAGTATGCCACTATATTGCTATTTTTGATAAGTAAAAGAAGGAAAAGTTACATATGGAAAAGATGTCTTCAACTCATAATGCAGAGCATTAAATGCATCCTCGTATGACAATATACAGAATGGTAAAGAATAACGAAATCAAGAGTTTCTTTTATTGAGCACTTAAAATGATACGGACTACGGTTTTAAATCATAAAAAGTTACCATCAAGTCTATTTAAAGCACCTATGTCACCACTCCTGCCACCTGTACAGAAACAATTTAGAACTCAGATTACCCCAAATAAACAAAATTTAACTGCAAAATCCTCATTGATATTATTTATCAAAAGGGGTAGTTGCATTCAAATGTTATATTCACCATTCGTCAGCACTTCCTATCAAATTATTTTTAGCAAAAGGTATTTCTAAAAGATGAACAGAAAAGGAAAGCATGAAGAGATATAAAATCATCTTATCAACCTTCCTAGGACATATGTGTGTACACCTAGAAAGACCAAAACAAACCTGAACCATGATATAGATACCCAACAATCAACAGCGTTCCCTGAAAATTCCATGAAATTTCCAATCAGTTAGCTGAACATGAAGTCAAATCCAGGATAACATAATCATCTATATCAACAGAATCACCATCAGAAGCAAATACTAAGAAGAAGATAACTAGATAAGCATCATCCTTAAGCCATAATTTTTACGATTCACAAGAAAACTTAACTTCATGATCATGATTGCACAATATGTATGGCATGTATTCCTATGTCTGTACATACATACGGTCATGCACAAATGTGGGTGATCAGATGTGGGAGGAAGTGAAGTAAAAGAAGCCAAGATTTACCACAACAAAAATTCCTACAGATAATAATGGAGATGGACGGGACTTGGGATGCAATGCACCCACAAAGGGAATGCTCCCACTGTCTGCAAAGCGACGAGCAGTATTGGGTCTTCTTGACATCGTCTTACAGTTGAAAGAACCTGTTAGACACGGGATCAAATGCAGTAGAAAATAAGGCCAACTTTCTGGAATTGGAAAAACCCCGTAAAACATATAAAATATTATTTCAGAGTCATATGGCAGCTCATTTGGTAACTACTACTCAAAGATCTCTACTTCATGGGAACCACACAAGTTTAACTGATCAGAATAAGTAAACAGCGAATAAAGCCATTTATTCTACTCTAACACCAACCAAGCAACACGTACTTCACACGTATGAAGTTCTTCTTCCAACCAAAATGTATCAAGAAATACACATCCCCGATATATTACCAATCCTAAAATAGAAGACGGTACATAATTTTCAAGGCAGCAAATACAAGAGCTCGTCAATGGAAAACTTAAAAGAACAGCAATTTACTAACATAGTTTGCATCAATTAAGAAGAACAACTAGCAAGCGCATTCCAAGTAATAAATCATTTTCCTCCACAATTTACAAGCTTGGGAGATTTTCAATTCCAAATCCCAAACCCCCGCAGCATGGAGACAGAAAAACCATAACACAAAACAAAATAAAAGGAAATCAGCTCATTCAAGCTCTTCAATGGCGTCTAATCAAGCAAATCCGCAATACGCCAGGAAATCACAACACTTCCCAAACTAAAACACCAAAACAATCCACCATTCAACAGCTCAATCATCAGAAAAAACACAAAAAAGGCAGCAAACTCATAATCCAATAAACAGAACAACGCATTATCTCCCGTAATAACAACAATCAACAACAGAGGAAAAACTGTAAGTGAGGATGAGGCTACCTAAAACGGGGGAACTCGAAAGAAAAGAAGCGCGAGAGGTGGAG
Source organism: Jacaranda copaia (assembly GCA_014898725.1). Taxonomy (NCBI): domain Eukaryota; kingdom Viridiplantae; phylum Streptophyta; class Magnoliopsida; order Lamiales; family Bignoniaceae; genus Jacaranda; species Jacaranda copaia. Next base: position 515,501 of record JACGDI010005714.1, read on the forward strand.
GTGGGATCTAGATCTGCTGCTATCTGTGCTTACTCTGTTGAGCTCCGCGTATAGAGAAAAGGCTCTTCATATTTATATGAGTAGCAATTTTTTGTTTATTTATTTGCTTTGTGTCATTTTCTTTGAATTAATGAGTAGTGAATGTTAGGGGGTTTTAGATTTAATCTATCTTGTAATGACGATTAAACGAGCTGTTAATCTATAATTATCGAGATTATTAGTTAATTTTGATTTAATGGCTTTTTTTGGATTAAATAAATTAAACAAAAAAGTGGCCAGTCGGCAGAGGCCAAGTGGGCTTTTGGACTGGGCCAGCTTTTGAATTGTTGGGCTAGATTGAGTTCTTTGCAACCCAAAAGTGGAGCTAATAGATTTATGTAATAAACAAAAACACATGTATTAATCAATACTTGCATCTCATAGTTATATTTGTAAAAGTCGAGTGACCATTTGGCTTGGGCATAATGTCACAAGCCGAAAAAAGAAATTCGATTTTTTTCCCATATTTACTACAATAATGAATAATTAAATTATTATTATATTTATTCTATTTCCACTTCCTCTTCCAAGTATAGGATAACTCCAAGAAATTGTTGCATTTTTTTACCAGTTAGGATTCTTCCTTACACAACCTCTATCAAATGGTTCATAAGATTCATAACTACTCCTCTTACTATATGACACTTGTCTAGCCAATGCATGGATCGACTCTATTCAAACTTTTTTAGTTCGCCCAAATATTTCCCATTTGTCCAATTGTTGCTAAGTAGTTTTTGGATATCAAACAGATTCCCTAAAAAGGTAATTTTAATGTAACTGATTTTTCCTCTTTCGCAATCAATTTCGCTTCAACACCAGCTGCTCTAACTAATTGACCATCATTTCCAAGCGTAATTTCTGTGTTATGTATGTCTGTGCCTAAAGGCATATCAATTATATTAGATTTCTCTTTTTGATCAATTAAAAATACTTCCCAAACTGTACAAGCTTTTTTCAAAGTATACGACTTTTTGGATGTAAATGATTATATCTATATACTATACCGATGGATTTTACATATGTCGTATAATGAAATACCACATGAATGGATATTTATATGAATTCAAATCCGCCGAATAATTCATGGTGTGATCTTCAACATCATTGGTCTCACATGTAAAGTGTGGGATTAAAGGTTCAAATCTAATGAATTTTTGGGGTGTTTATATATATATATAAGAAAGTATTCCATTTGTATAACTATTTTATTTACAATTTAAAAAAATAAATGAAAGGAAATATTATTGTTAATATTATTCTCACTAGAATCCGTAGTCTAACTATGTATAGTTTTGCTGGCTTAATCTATTATGTTATGAACACATGATGGTAGTATTTTATTTGCTTTGGAGGAAGAGTTTTATTAGAAAACTAACATTGCAAAAAATAAAATATGAATTTAGAACTCTTAATTGACATACTTGTCCCATTGTCTCTTAAAAAATTATAGGATTGTTCTTCTATGTTTTGGTCATTTTTAAGAAAAAAATTTGGGGGAATAAATTTTTGAAAGAAAATTTGGAAATGTGTCATGTGTTTCTTTTTGTTTTAGAAAAATATGAAAAATGATTTAAAAATAAGTTATTTGTTTCTTCATATTTTGAAGAGAGACAAACTTTAGGCAGATATCAAATCAATTACTTTTTTATTGGGTTTATAAAGTGAAAGTGATTTTTTATATATATTATATGTATATATTTTTAAAGTTGGATGATGTGTGCATATATAATTGTAATGATTGAAATATGAGTGTATTTAATTTAATTGGTTATTTGTTTTGAAATTTATATTGTTATAAATTTAACATTAGTAAATGATGTATTATTTGGAATAATATATATTAATAATATTAATTATTCATGAAATTATAATTATATCTTAATTATAAAAAAATCAGCTTATATCATAATTATTAATATCGGCTTATAAAAAAACTAATTACTATACATTAATTATAAACTAATTACTATTTATTAATTAAAATATAAGTATTTAACTATTATTACTTACGATTTTGTATAAATAAAACATAATTATTTATTTAAATAAATAAATTTTTAATAATTTATATATATAAGATTTAATAACGATTCATCAAATTAATAAAAAAATATTATATTTATGAAATTACATCATCTTAAATTATTTATTAAATAAATAAACATAATATTTAATTATGCATAAAATATGAAACATATTTAATATATAAATAACAAGTTATTTAAATAAATTAATTGAATTAATTCTCTCTACAATTACTTTAAACATATCAATATTAATTTATTAAACTTAATAGATTATTTCATATGTATCACCCTATATTCAAATTTTTTATTATAATTTTAAATAAATGTGAAGATTAATATTTAATGAAGAAGATTAATTTATTTATTATATGATTAAATATAAAATTTAATTGGCATATTAAATATTAAATATAACTAATATATTATTTAATTAAATTAATACATTATTGAATAAATAAATTATTTAGTAATAACATAAATAATATTTAATTAAATTTAATTTATTTTTTCGACAATTAGTTTAATTAAATTTGTAAACACAAGTTTTAGATTTTTTTTAACTAGTAAAATTTTAATATTTTTATGTGTGTGTGTGTGTGTGTGTGTGAGAATGAGTGAAGTGAGAGAATAATAAATGAATGAGTAATGTGAAAGGTATAGTGAGAAAATGAGGAGATTTGTGTGATTTTTAGGGAGTAGGGTTTTTTGGATAAATTGAGAGTGACTTCTTGGGTATAAAATTTGAGTTTTTTGGGGGAAAACTTTGAGAATGTACCTCCATTTTGAAATTTTTTTGAGAGTTGAAAAGAATTTTGTGGAAATATAGAAGAACACAACCATACTTTTTATTTAAGAAGTAAAACATGTGTTTTGTTTTAAATATTAGAATATCTTTACTGAGAAAATCTCAATATTTAAAATGTATTTATTTTTCAAATATTGAGTTAAAAAAAAGAAAAGAAAAGGAAAAAGTGGTTATTGTTATTGACATCATGCTGTCATAAAATTTCCTACTTCATTTTATCAAGTAATATTCTTTTTTCTAGACCAACTTTTTTTGTTCACTCGATTACTAAATCCAATTAAAATGGGATTAGAATTATGATTCAAGATATTACAACTTGTGACTATAATTATTAACTCTATATAAGATAAATTTCATAATTAAAACATTTATAACATCTTATGTGCAAAAAAGTGTTTGAGTGAGTTTATAAGCTAAAGAGAATGTTTGGGTGAGTTTATAAGTTTCTCAAAGCATCTTATAAAATACTTACGAGTTTATAAGATGTTAAAAAATATTTGATTAATTTTTTCGAAAAAGAATTTATAAACTCTTAAAATAAGATGTTATAAGCTCTTTTCAAATGGACGTTTGGCTAAACTTATTTAAAACATCTTATAAGTTTTTACACGTTATAAAATATTTTTGGATCTTATAAGATGTTAAATCTTATTTTTAAAATAAGTTGTTAAAGTGTTTGGATAAAATAAGATTTTGGAACTTAGAAGATGTTAATAGTGGCAATTTTGTAATTAAAATAATTAAAAACAAAGAAACTTGTTGAGATCTTAAAAATAAGTTAAGGTCTTCTCATTTTTTTAAAAGAACTTAAAGCTTCTAGCATCTTATTTTAGTTTAGTATCTTATAAGCTTTTTTCTAAAAAAAATTTACGAAACACTTTTTTATTAACTTATAAACTTTTAAACATTTTATAAGATATTTCGAGGAGCTTATAAGCTCACCCAAACACTTTCTAAAAGGAGTTCCTAACTTATTTTTAAGATCTTAATGAGCTTTCTTAATTTTATTCATATAAATTACAAAATTATCATTACCAATATCTTATAAACTCCGACATCTTATTTTATCCAAACAAACCCACTTACAAAGTTTCAACTTGCATGCAAAATGAGCAATCACTGTTTTGCTACAATTTCTTCACCTTTTAAAACACGGCTTTTCTAAACCTAATACGTTTTTTCTTTTTCTTTTTTTCCTTTTTTTCGTGTAAGATAAATGTGCCATTTTCAACTTGGTTTTAGTGTTTCGAAGTTTTATAAAAGAATTTGTTGAACCGAAGTCACAAGAATTCTCGCCACTTCTCTACCATCTACACTTATATGTGTATGATATTTCGGATGAAAATTTGATTAAGTGTATTCACGCAAATGTGAATACAGAAACTTTTTAAAATAATTCTGGTCCGTGAATACAGTGTAGCTTTTCTTCCATATTACACCTCCATACTAAAAAATAATTGAGAAATCGAAACTTGTTTTTACAATTTTATTCTTGAGATTAGTGATCAGAAAACCCAAACGTGGACATCATTATTATGGGCGAAAATGGTACTTGTTGAAAATTTGTCAAACATTATTTATAAAAATTAGAAGGAAAAAAAAAACTTAGAATATTCAATTTGAAATAGGAAGACTATATCATCTTTAATAACTATTAGGGCTGTAAATGAACCAACCTCGAGCTAAGTTTAGCAAAAAATTCAAACTCAAACTCGACTCAATTTAAAACACAATGAAGTAGAGCTCAAGCTCATTAAGCTCTAAACTGTAGTCTCGTACTTGAGCTCGTTGATAAATATTAAGCTCGAGCTCGATGAACTCATAAAATATTAAGCCACAATCGAGCTTAATTTAATCCTCCCTATTTCTTGTAAAACTATCAAAGAGTACTATCTATTAGTAAATCTAACAATAGTATCAATTTTTCTAAAGGTTAATCAATTTTTTTATAAATTTCAAGTAAGATTATTATTTTAACTTTTGAAGTTTGAACATTAAAATATAAAAATAAATTTGTTAAAATAATGATGAATTTCCATTTCATACTTGCATTATTAAATTTGAAAAAATACAGTAATCATATATAATATATTATACAATAAAAATGTATTATATAATTATATATTTTTATAAAATTATTTGAATTAAAAAATTTACATTTTTTAAAATATATCATGCTGTTTATTTTTAGTATTTTACAAATTATAAATTACTATCCTATAAAATTATTATTTAATAGTAAGTGATATATAAATGAATAATTGAATTATATTTTCAAAATTAACTCTATTTGCTACACATATTTTTTGAATTAATATTTTTATGTATTTTTTAATATATATTATTTTAAAAATACTAAGGCTCATGAACCAGCTCGCGAGCCTTCTATCCACAATTTTAAAGCTCAAGTTTGACTTAATTTCAAACTTAAAATCAATAAATTCAATTCAAACTCAAATAATTTTGAACTCAAATTAAATCAGCTCACGAGCTTGAACAACTCATCTTACAGCCTTAATAACTACTAAATAATTGAGCATGTAATTGAGAACTTTTGCCAGAAATCAATTACAAGATAACTAATACTGTAGTTACTATCTAATTTATCATTCTCCTTAAATTATATGCGTGGATGTGGCTGAAAGCCAAGACAGCAGGTAGGGAGACCCATCATTCCGACCAAACTTTTAAAAAAAGAGGAATGGAGTCAGGTCTATATCGATAGGCCATCTGAGCTACTAAGCCAAGAAGTTAAGGATGCTACTGCGCTACCGCAGCCACTGAATTAAATCGAACTGCACAATTTCTGAATCAAATGAAGGAATTGAGTAGCAGGTCTACTTATACTAGTAAGATGTAAACCTAGGACAAGAGTGATAGGTCCCCCTTCGCAGGGGATGCTAAGGCAAGTAGATCCTCTTTTTTGTTTAAACTGCTATTAATTAGCTATTGTTCTCTTGTAAAATATAGGGTTTTAAAAAATTATAAAATAAAATAAAATCAAATATTAATTTTAAATATAAATATTTTAAAATATTCAACTTAAAACAAAAATAATTATTTCATAATTCGTCACTACTATATAATTTGAACATCTAATTGGACAAAACTTTTGCCAATAAGTAATTATGCGACCAGTGATACCGCATTTTATTATTTAATTCATCATTCTCCTTAAATTATTTCTGATGAGGTTGAAAATGATTTAAAGTGAAAGGGTACTGTTTGGGGTAAATATGACCAGAGACGTTGAGTAATCCAATCAGTATTCTTCTCGATGTCTAAAATTTGCAGCAATCAATACAGTTAAACTAGTCGAGGTGCCCCCAGCTAAGGCACTCCGACACTCAAGTCAGTTTTGGTTGAGATGAGTTAATCGAACAGAATATAGAGAGCTTATAGTATTTTTAGCATTACTTGGAGCGTGACTGATTATGAGATATTTATAACCTTTTCCAGACGTGATTTCTTGATGGTGCCCCTATCAGGTGAAGTGGGCTTTAATCCTTGTCGGGGGGTTAATAGTCATTCCAGATGTCGGTACTATTCCAAGTGGCATAATATCTTATTTTTTAGGTGAATAGTACAGTACATTTGATAGGCGCCTCTCTGCCAAATGTGGCGACAGGGTTGGTGGCAATGACTGTACCGGCTGTCACGTGTCATTAATGTGGAGGCATGCTACCTCTCAGAATAATAAATACGGCGTGGATCTAAGTCAGCGCCAGAGAGAACCTTAAGATCGATAATGATTGACCAGACCTAGCTAGCTGACCAAATTACTCGACCAAATAGTTGTTATCGAATGAATTTGCTCTAAAGTTGATGATGGGTTAAGTGAGTCTGTCAGTCTATTGGGCTATCCCATATCAATTTCAATGACCATAATTCACTTACAAGCATGTTCTTTTTTTTTTTCTTAAACTATTCAACTTCAGCGTCATAGAAGTCATTTTTAGTTGTTATTCTCCTATAAAATGTAGGCTTTATTAGGTTTAATTTTCATCTTACTTGCATGTGTTAGATTTCTATATCAATTAAATAAATGAGTATTGGTCTTTATATTTGGTATTGAACAATTTTTACCTCTTAAGCTAACTTTTGAAGTGAGTTTGGCCTGAAGTTCATTCTTTAATATGATATTAAAGTCACTCATTCATGCTGTTGGGTTACCCAGTTGTTGAGCCACCAATTAGGAATGATGTGGAAGTGGTATGGGCATTCCAAAGTTCGTTTCCAAACTCATTATTGTATCATCTAGATATGGGAATGCCCATTTTCATCATAATTTTCATTCCCGATAGGATAGATTTAGCCATTCCCTACTACTCTCATAGACTTAGCTATTCCTAATCAATTGGGAATGAACACACACACACACACACACACACACACATATATATATATTAACAAAATTACACTCTAACATTTAACAAAATACTTTTATATTTAACAAAAGAAATCTTCACCTTCTAAATATTTGATATTATATTCCAACTTATTTGACTGCTATTTGTTTTTATTTAATTATATATTTTATTCATATATTTTTTAGTAATATTATAGAAATTATTAGATTATTATAAATTATTGTAAAAATAAAAATAATAAATAATAAAATAAGAAAATTATATGCTTCTCAATTTAATAAAAAAAGGAGAAGTATCATTGACTTTTTCAATTCTAATGAAATATATCTAGTTTAAAATATTATTTATATATGCATATCTTTGAATGATTAACGCATATAAAACTAATAAATAAAGAGTTATCCATTCTATTAACAGCTCTTCAAATTAGAATTATAAAAAAGTACAATAAATTATTCTAAACTTATCACAAAAAAGTTAGGGATAATTTCATTAAACCCCCCCAACACATAGCCCTCATTACACATTGCCCCCCCCCCCCCCAAATTGTCGTCGATGTGCAATTTCACTTCTTAAACTAATGAAAATATTTGTCAATATCACCTTTGCACTATTTCAGTGGAATATAACCAATGAACATTCGACACGTGGGCTGAAACAATAGAATATTCTTGTTAGATTCTACTGAAATAGTGCAAAATGTGGTATTGACAAATATTTTAATAAGTTTAGGAAGTGAAATTACACATTAACCATGGTTATGGGGCAATGTGCAACGAGGGTCATATGTTGGGGGGTTTAATGCAATTAACTCAAAAAGTTAAGCACTCTAGTAAGAAAGTATTTTATAATTTTATAATTATATTTTATCAAAAAATTCAAAAGAGCTTGCCAAATTATAATCTCAAAAGAATTGTGTTTATACTTTTTTTGTGTAGACGTATATAACTTGTTGTTCACATATAAATGCTTATATTTACCGATGTAATTCGAATAATATTAAAAGTAATATTAAAATTATATAATTATAGACTTACTAAAAAAAATATCGATGGTAATATATAAAAAATATTTTACTAATAAATACTTTTATTTTAATAATTTTTACAAAAAAATAATTTAATCATCTAAAAAAATTATCCATTTCTACTAATCACTCATATTTATCAATTATTAGAATAGAATTAAGAAGGAATGGCAATTTCATTCATTTCTCATTTCTTGTATATACGAATTATAGAACAAACTATACTAACATTATTCATTTCCCAATATCATTTCATTCCGACTTAATTCCATTCCTACATACCAATTACCACCTTAGTGCATGAAATATATTAGATTCTACATTAATTAATTAATTAAATAACAATTTTTATATATAATTTTAAATAATTCTTATCTCTCAAATTATTTTTTAAAATTTATTAAATCCAAAATTCATTCTTCGTCGGCATGACTAAAGCATGTGGTCGCTGCTCTAAAATTTTTCTATAATCAAACAGCATAGGTGATATTCGTTTGACTGGTTAGACCCTGTTGAAATATCCTTAGTCCAGACAAACTGTCATATTTATCTGGCCCCAACCTAGCTCAAAATTCGGGTTTTGTCCTGATGCGATTATTATTAATTATTCATGCAGGCACACCTGTGCGGCTGTGACCCCTCTGACATTCTCGATTATCATTGTTCTATTCTGACGTATTAAGAACAATTCCAGATCATGCCTCTCTGCTCTTTGACGACATCAATTTTTTTTTGTCAAAATCTGTTCGAGTTTTACATGGCAAACAAAATTTGTGCGTCACCTAAATATACAGTACTAGGAATTATGGGTGGATACGAGTAGCATCTAGTATATTTTTTATTTAAAAAATTATGATTATTTCCTTAATTTATTTATAACAATAGTGACACGAAGGATTATTTTATGATAGGTATACGATAATAATGAAAGTGTATATACTATTTTTAATAAAAATTAAATTAGAATTATGTTTGTTGATTATACTTATGTTTGGTTTACTGAGGGTAAAATAATAATTTAGGTTCTTTTTTAAATGAAAATTTAGGTTCAATTGTAGATCTTCATCCTTTAATAAAATAGGAGAAATTTGTACTGATAAAATACCAAATACTTTTTGATGTGTTTTTTAATATTTTTTGAAAAATGCCCTCATTATAATCTTTTAATTCTTATAATTATAATATATGTGTAAGTATTATTTACAGCTAACTATTACCACTTTATAATATCATTTTATTATATTCTTTAACATAGCACCAAGCTATCGTTTGATGCATTTTCGAGAGATCTTTCTAACATGTTCTCGCTATTATCTTTTAATCATAATACTATAATTTATGTATAAATTAACTATTGTTTATCAGCTGCTGTTGTCACTTTGTAGTCCATTGCTATGATAAAATTGTTTATTACTTTTAACTAAGGAGAAGAGCTCAACTTATTTCGCAAGTCAAGCACACAATGGTGGGAATCAATGGCTCAAATTCAATCTAAACTCTAGGTCAATGGTAGCTTTACAAAAATTAATACGATTCTTTTGAATCTCCAAACACGTAATTGAATGGTGGATTAAAATTGAGTAGCTACTGGGATTTGGCATGTGATTGGGCTTCAGATCTTGTATATATAATTATATAAAAAAGTAAATAAATAAATTTTATTTATTTTTTTACTGTAAAAAATTCAACACACTTACAGAATACGTCAAAATTACTAGTAACAACTAATTAGGTGCATCATAAATTAAATTCACTTGAAATGATGCATCACATATCTCATTTATTTTCAAAAATAATAATAATAAAAAATAAAAAATATTAGCATTTAATTATACTAAAGATAATTTTTTTTATATATTTATACAACCACATATATTAAAAATTTATTAAATTTAAAATATCACGTATATAAGTATGAAGGTAGTGTTATTGAGTCAAATTAACCATTTGAAAAAAAATACAAAATGGTATGCTATCCATCAAATCATCATTTATCCATTCATAATCCTGTTAATGATAAAGATCAAACAAACAAACCGACCTCCAAGCGTAAAATCTTATCGCCGCATTAAATAATTAGTTAATTAAACTGTTAAAAAAGTTACAAAGCTGCACAGAATCACGAATCGGACAATTTGGCCAAAAAGATTATATTCTTAGGGCCCGTTTGTTTTTTTTTTATAATTTTTTTCATTATTTTTTTAAAATTTTAAAAATTAGTTAATGAAAATAAATTTGTATTTGATAAATTATTAAAAAAATAGTGATTATATTAAGTTTAATATGTTGTAGATGTAGAAAGATATTGATAATGAAATACATAAATAAAAAATATATATTATTTGATAAAGATATATAAATTATTAAAAAATATATTTTAAAAATAATGCAGGGTGAAAATATATAAATAAAATATATATTTTATTTATAAAATAGTAAAAAATATGAAAATAAATTTTAAAAATAAAACCAAACAAGCCCTAGACTCTAGAATGCTGAGAGGTCCGTCTTTCGGTGCAGTTACAGCGGTTGCATGCAGTGAGTACAGTTGACATAGCCAAAAGTCCAAGAAGTGGCTGCCCCTCAGAGAAATGAGTGTCAAACTTGAATGTATGAATTGCATCTTATTGGAGCATAAGCTGTAGTTGGTCAATGGTCGCTCAACTTTCCACAAGGGGTTACTATGTCTGCACCTATTTATTCTTATAGTTATTCTTCGTTTGGTGAGAATAATAATAAATATTTAAATTTAAATTAATATTTATATATATAAAATAAATAATAAATTAACTTGTTATTTCTATGAATTTTCTCTTTATCTTGAAATTATATATTTATTCTTAAATTATGAAATCTACTATTATTATTATTGTTGTTGTTAAAGGAAGACAAATAAAGGAATTTTATATTTGAATGTGGGACGGAGAGGTAATTTGATGGTATAATCAAGATGTTTTAGTATTTAATCAAATACAATAATCAACATGTATATGAATCCACATAAAAATAATCATACAAGTCAAACTATCGCACAATGATAAATAATCACACAAATTATCATATAATAAATAATCATGAGATAACTTAAAACTCAAACCAAACCAGTCCTAAATCTTATTTTAGTGAAATCATTAAATTTTTAAGATATCATAAGCATCTACCATTAACATTAAGACAAGCAAGCTACCAACAATTAGTTATTAATAATTACTCATACTCAATAATTGAATATCTTTTATTATTTTTCATACATATAAGGATATAAATCTTAGATATATTATTAATAAGATATTTACCCTTTTTTTGGTGTATTTTTAAATGATATTAAAATACTCTTCTGTTATTTTTTTAAAATTTAATAACTACATTCTATGTAATGACTATATTAATTACAATCCACTCATTTTTTATAACCTACAGCTATTATTTGATCATATCTTTTTTATTATTATTTATATAAAAATTTAAATAAATAAATAAAAATTATTATTAAATAAAATTATATAAAATTAAATATTTATTTATACTATATAAAATTTTAATACATATATCGAATTACTAATCCAAAATAAAAAAAAGATAAGGACAAAACTGTAGAGACTAGAACAGCATCAGCAGAGCAGCAGCATCAAGTAATCAACGCCCTTTTTTCTCGGGTGGGGGACACGTCCGCCAAAAGAAAGCAAAGTATAGAAAGGATCTATTACGTTGCCTCCGGTTCTTACATGTTCTCCTACTCCGCCTATGGAGAATTTATTCTCGAATAATCTTTAACTAAAAACTCAAGAAGTTTCAACTGAAGAAAAAATAGAGGAAAATTGGAAGAGGTGGCTGAATTTTGTTTTTTTGGAGGTGTGTTTTGGAGTTGAATGGCGGTGGAGTACACGTGTTGCGAGGCGGAATTCTTCATTCACATTGCGGTGGTGGTGTTTCTGGTGGTGTTTGCAGGCCTAATGTCGGGGCTTACTCTAGGCCTCATGTCTCTCAGCCTCGTTGATCTTGAAGTTCTCGCCAAGTCCGGTACTCCTAAGGATAAACAGCATGCTGGTATACATCTATTTGGCTTCAGATTTTGCTTACTTCCAACTTTTTTTTTGCCCCTTGATGTACTGTTATTTGATTAAGTTTGAAGTTGTTTATTTATCTACGGGTTGGATTTTGTGATTAGTTTCGGGTTGGAGGATTTTGTTGTTTGAGTACAATGCAATTCAAGCTATAAATTTAGGCTTCATATTTGGATTTTCCTTGTCGCTCTATATACCGTATAAAAATTAGTTAGGTTGAGTTTCCTGTAGGAAATTAGTTGTGTTTTGTACGATCTACTCATGCTTTGAAAAATAAGGAAACTTCTGAACTAGTTATCTCTATTAGCGAATTTTTGGGATGGAGAAATGCTCACTCTGATGTTTTTCGAAATAGAAATTTGTGGATGTGGTGATGGATTTTTAATACGGAAACCAAATATTGCGTTAAATCTGGGATGGTAGCCTTGAAGTATATTGTGCCTTCATTGATTTCTTTGTCCTAGTTTTGATTTCATTCACTAATGCTACGCTGGAAAAATTGTTATGTGTTGGCAGTGATAAATCGTGATACTACTGTGCAAATGCACTCTTTTTAATTTTTCTGGAAGCAATTAACATTTGAAATACTTTGTCTTTATGTTACTTGGGTTTTGGAATTTAGTTGTCTCATAGACAATTTTGATTTGGAATTACAGCAAAGATATTGCCAGTTGTCAAGAATCAGCATTTACTGCTCTGCACCTTGCTCATCTGTAATGCTGCTGCTATGGAGGTACACATAGTTTAGGTGTTATGCTTCAAAGGCTATTTAACCCTATCAGATATCATTTAATTTTTTTACTGTTTTACCTTTCAGGCACTTCCTATTTTTCTAGACACTCTAGTTACAGCTTGGGGTGCAATTCTGATATCTGTGACTTTAATACTTCTATTTGGTGAGGTAAGGAATTTTTGTACTTTGCAGAAACAGTTTACAAACTCACCACAACAAAGTGGATTGACCTGAATTTCAAAGATATTATGCAGTTGAATGCATGTTGGAGACAAGCACATGATTTTACATCGGAACTTTGGATTGATATTGGAAAATCATTATGGGACATTGTTGAATTAAATTTGAAGTTGGATTTGATTGTTGACAATGAGCCAAAATGGAAGGCTAAATATAAAGGCTTGTTTAACCTTCTGTAAATGTGGCAAAACAAAAGACCATAAATGAGGGGCTCGAATGAACATGTGACAGCTCAAGCTAAACTCAATGTGATTAAATTCTAGTAACTGATATTAAGTATCTTAAATATGGCTCTGGAATTGAAATATTAACTTATAACTGGAGAAAGTTTAAGAGGAAATTCTTGGAATAGAATGAAAATTGCTGAAAAACAAGAATTAACGAGAAAAATTCTGAGGGAGATAAGACAGTGCCAAAGATTCTCATGATTAAATCTATTCTGCCACTTCTGAACCATTTGCTCCTTTTTATACTGGTAATTGAGACGATATATTTTATCAGGACCTTACTAATTCAACTACAGTCAACACCTCACCATTGGCCACTTAATAAATTTGATTTGCACCACCTCAATTGCGACAGAAGCAGGTCTTAAACTTGATGTACGATTCTCAAACAAGTGGAGCAACAAAAGTTATATGAAGGAATATCACAAGTTTAAGCATGTATGTATAATGTGTGCATTAAACATAGGGAAAAATATTCATCTGCTAGATCAATATGAATGCAGATGGAGTACTTAATTCCTTTATAGTTCTCATAACTAATAAAGCATGAAGCAAGACACAAACTGCTAGGTCAAATTAACTGATGATTCGCAAACTGATCCATGGTCATGTTTTTTCAGATTATTCCACAATCTGTTTGCTCTAGATATGGACTTGCTATTGGTGCAACTGTCGCCCCAATGGTTCGTGTCCTTGTCTGGATCTGTTTTCCTATTGCATATCCAATAAGCAAGGTAGACTCTTTGTTGATGGTTTTTCACCATATCTGCATTGATGAGAATTTATGATGAGTTTCCACAAGTAACAACTTTGCTACATATGTTTCTGTTAATTTACAGTTGTTGGATTTACTGCTTGGCCCTGGACATCGAGCTCTGTTTCGACGTGCCGAGCTAAAAACGCTGGTTAATTTACATGGCAATGAGGTATAGGAGAATTAAAAATCTGAATTGTATGGGATTATCTTGTTTCTTTTAGGCCCTCTTTCTTTTCATTGTAAATCATATAATTCATTTGTTGCCTTTTTTCCCTATTAGCGTCTTCCTTCCTCATTCAAACTTTGTTGTCTGGAAAAGCTCTGACATGTTGTACCTGAACTGTACTGGCTGCTTTGATGCAGGCTGGTAAAGGTGGAGAACTCACACATGATGAGACAACTATTATTGCTGGGGCCCTAGAACTGAGTGAGAAAACTGCTGGTGATGCCATGACTCCAATATCTGAAACTTTTGCTATTGATATAAATGCAAAGCTTGATAGGTGATGCACAATTTTTCATTCAATAACTTTTCCCTGCTCTCAGTTGCAACGCTAACAGTAATATTTTCTTTCGCTATGATATAGATCTTTGATGAATCTAATTTTGGAGAAAGGACACAGTAGAGTTCCTGTCTACTATGAGCAACCTACAAACATCATTGGGCTTGTTCTGGTACTTGTTTCAATTTCTCTTGCTTGTTTATGTGATACATCTGTTATTAGACATGTTTGGGCTCTATTCTCTAGGACTAGGAGTGATACAGAATACATCTGCAAGGCATTTGTAGCAAGTTGGACTTAATAAAGTATCCAAAACTTATGTTGCTTTGGGAAAGTTGTGCTGCCTGGCTAAGTTCTGGTTCTTATTGAATTTGATTATTAAGGTCTTACAAGGACTGGCCCTTTTGAATTAGACTCTTTACTGCAATATTTCAAGATTCTTGTTGTATGTTCATGGAAAGAACCAGCAGATGGGGTAGAAGCATTTGGCTGGAGTTTTTAGTGCTACTTCAGTCCTATTATTTGGTAATCTTCTGGTCCAGGGTGTAAAGACTAAAGATGTAGGATGCATAAAGCAAATTACATTTGAGGAAGTGACAAAACATGTGGAATTGTGGTCTAGTGAGAAGGTTAATTCATAGTCTATCATTCTCTTTGAAGGATTAGTAGTATTTGAAAACAGAAAGAAAGGACTAGCAGACTGTTCTTCATTTCTTGGTATGAGCTATATTGCGAGTGCGCTTGGTGTACGGGTCCTCAATGGGGTAAGCACTTGCTTGCCTGAGGTTTCATATTAGAAATATAGTTTCTTTTCACATAATGGTACCTTATTCTTTAGCTAAGTTCTTCAATTTTATACCACAAATTCACACATCAGCAAGCGAACCTTCCACTGCTATGCATTCAATTTTCCCGCTCCTATTTTTTTATCAATATTAATAAATGCCCACGAACAAGTTGAAAATGGTTATTCAAGTTTTTGGGATGACCTGATTTGTGTTTTCTCATTATTTTCTGATCCTGTAGGTGAAAAACTTGTTAACCATTAATCCTGGGGATGAAGTCACAGTGAAGAGTGTTACTATTCGCAAAATTCCAAGGTATTTTGGTGCTTTGGAATGTTGGATAAGTATACCTGAAGTTGATTTTGATTGCATGGAGTAATGAAAATCAATCTATATCTGTGTCATTATGTTGTTCAAATAGATATTACCGTGTTCAGATAATTTAGTGACCCAAAAATCTCAGGCCTTGTTTGGTTTTATTTTGAGTTGTTTTGTGGGGAAATATTTTGAGAAATCATATTCTTCTGAAAAATGTATAATGTGTGAAATATAAAAGTCAGTTTGGTTTTATTTTGGGATGAAATATTTTATTGTAGATGTTTTTCCATGTAAGTATTGGTGAGATAAATGGTATCACACTAAGTTTTTATATTATTATATGTTGTTAATAAATTACTCTACTGATGGAAATATGTATTCATATTAGAATAATGGTTGAAAGATATAAATGTGTATTTTTAATTGATGTAATGAGGTGAGATGATTATGAGTTTTTTAAAAATATTTTGAAGGTACTTTTGGGTAATGTTTGGATATTTTTTGGAGGAATTAAAATATTCCTGCAAAATAAAACCAGGCATAGCCTCTACCTTTTTCCCTTGTTCTGGACTGGCTGTCTATTCAGAGACATGACGGATAGTTCCCGGCTCGGCTACTCATGATGTTACTTGTTCTCCTGTTTGTCTTATGTCTTAGGGTTTCAGAAACGATGCCGTTATATGACATCTTGAATGAATTCCAAAAGGGTCATAGTCACATGGCTGTTGTTGTGAGACAGAGTACCAAGGCAAGGGCTCAGCCTGCAGGAGCATCAGAAAGTAAGTTCTTTTGGTTTTCTGATGAATTTTCTATTCCACAGGCAGCCTAATTTTAACCCCTACTCTCTGCATTTGCATTTCTTCCGGGTGTAGATTCAGTCAAAGACGTGAGAATAGACATTGATGGTGAAAAGCTTTTAAGGGATAAAAGTTTAAAGACCAAAAGATCTCTGCAAAAGTGGAAGAGTTTCCCAAACACAGGAAGCAATTCTTTCAAGGGTGCATCTAGGAGTAAGAAATGGACAAAAAACATGTATGCAGACATCCTGCAAATAGATGGATATCCTCTGCCAAAGCTCCCTGAAGAAGAGGAGGCTGTAGGAATAATAACCATGGAAGATGTCATTGAAGAGCTTTTGCAGGTGAAGTCAACTGTGTCATAACCTTAATATTTACATTCCTTCGCGTGAAAAAAGCGTTGTACCTTATAATTGATTGCTTCGTGCAGGAGGAGATATTTGATGAAACGGATCACCACATCGAAGACTCATAACATATATCCATTGGTAAATCAGGTTGGTCTTTTATGGAAGAAATTTTGGTTCGACATATGTAAACATCTGTAGTGATACGCTTGATCATCTTAAACCTTATAGGCTGTTAAAGTTGAAGAGGAAAATCCTGTTTCATATTGTTTACAAGAACAACAAAATCACTTGTATAGATACTAAGGTATCATGTGTTCGTTGATTGCTAGATAGGTTGAGACGTTTTTCTGTGACTTGGTGTCATGGACTTACTGCCTTAACAGCGATCTGTGTGGCCATAGTTTCTTCAAACACTCCTTGTGGTTTAATTAAATCAGCCCCTCTCAAGTTTTGTGTGTGAATGAGGTGTTAAAATGTTGGTTTGAAAATGGATACTAAATAAAGTGGTAAATAAGAAAGATTACACAAGAAAGTTCTTAAGAAAAGTGTTTACAGGCCGTTTGTTTTCATTTTCAAGCCCCAATTTCATTTTCATTCGAAAATGAAAATTGAGAACAAATATTTTCTCATAATTTTTTTAAGAAAAAATACATATTTTGTTCTAAAAACTCTATCTAAATGTGCCCTATATTTTACTATTATATCAATTAAATTCAAATTTGATATGATATAAAATATTAATTTTTATTTATAAATTAATAAAATATATATATTTTAAAAAATAAATATTTTTAAACATAAAAAAATATAAATTAAACTAATTTTCAATCCTACAACCTATTTTAATCATTATTTTTCAATATTTCATTCAAATATTTTTATTTCTATTTAATAATTAATTTTTTGACTTCTAAAAAATGCATGGAAATTGGAAAATGTCTTTAGGAATAAAACCAAAAGGACTGTTACTATGTGATAGTCACCATCTTATGAATATTTCAAAATGGTACTTAATTTAATGGATATTTCAAGATAGTAGAAATTGTGTCTGCACGTGGATTTAGTGGAGGGTGTGCCTATTTGTTGGATTTAACAATCAATACCATTAGTTTCTTGGGTAGGATTTGATATTTATACATTCTTTATAAATGATTGTTTATGATTAATATTTTGACGTGATTATGAACTTATTAATATAAAATTTTCATATAAAAGTAAAATTATTGTGTATAATTAACTTTGATTTATGGGCTCAATTCAATGATAAAGATATTGGTTGTGGGGATGATGGAAATTTGTTAACATAATTTACAGATTAAGATATGTGGGATAAATAGTATAATAGTAATTAAAACAAAATTTAAAATGAGAGAGAAAAATGAATTCAAATCAAGTGAGTGATATAATTTTTCATGTAGTTTTTTTTTTATTTTTTTATTTTTCCCCCCTCAAAATCTGTCACGGCCAGACCATTACTCCAATAGTTATGTATATGTTGCGTCTTTTTGTTTTTGTTATATATTTACATTGTACTGATTATATTTAATTTATGAAGATGTTAAATGGCATATTAGAACCATATTAACGCCGTATATAATGTATTTATGATTTTTTATGATGTTAGTGTAGACATGTTAATTTTGTTCAATTGAAGAATGACACGTATAAAATTACATGTTAGTTATTAATTCAAAATTTTCTACTTACTTTGGAATTTATTAAATTTAATTTCAAAAGATAAATATTTAATTTCAATTAATACTTTAGTATTTATTTTATGTTCAAATCAAATATTGACAAGTGTCAAAGATAAAGTATTTATATCTACAGACCAATCAAATAAAAAATACTAGTATTATCTCTTGATATTTGATATTATCCTATCAAAGAAGTTTAAGTCAATCTACAAATCTTCCATCAAGCATCTATATAAAGGAAGTGATGAAAGCTCATTTAACACAAAAAATGCAAATTCTAACAAGTGAGAGAAACTTTAAAGGAATTCATCGATTCTCTCCAGCAAATTCAAGGAGATCCACGGCGTTTCAGGCATTCTTCGTGAAGCTCATCATATTTTGACTTTTTATTTGAAATTAAGGTGCGAAGCCTTCAAATTTAAAGCTGTTAACAAATCAAACATTTATCAAATAATTTGATATTTAAATTTGAATAACATATTCGAATTCGAGTCTAGTATAATATTCAATATATAATTGAAATCAAATCAAATTCAATAATATTCAAGTTTGATATTCGATAAAATATTCGAATATATTTTGTTATATATATTATATACTATTATATATTAATATTTTTATTTCTTAAAACTTAAATTTTTGATAATTTATAATTTAGAGTAATGAAGAATATTATGTCAACTATCACATGTATTTGATATTTGCTTTTAGGGTAAATCAAGTATTTTCATTTTGTGACCATAATAAAAAGTGAAAAATTAATAAATAATTCAAAATTCAAGTAAAAAATTGAGTTAATTGAACATTCGAATCGAATCCAAATATATCGAATAGTTACTCAAATTGAATTCGAGTCTAATTTAGGATTCAAGTTGAATTCGAATATGAGTACGAATCTGAGTAAAATATATCGAATCTGAATTCTCAGATATTCAGTTCAATTCGATTCGTTAACAACCCTACTCGAATTAGCGTTGTTTTTTTCAAATCAAATTCAAGGAGATCCACGTCATTTAAGGCGTTCTTCGCAAAACTCATATATTTTTTGCTTTTGATTTGAGATTAAAGTGCGAATCCTTCGAATTGGTGATATTTTAAATCAAATTTAAGAAAATTCACGGTTTGTAAGGCATTCATAGTGGAGCTCATCAAATTTTAAAATCATATTTGAAAGGAAAGAATCATATGTTGAATTAGATATTGAATCCACAATTGATAAATTTGAATTTTATTTTATTTGTTTAGATTTTTCTTGTCTCATAATCTTATTTTTGCAGACAAAGAAATTTGTTGTTACAAATTTTGGCACGCCCCCTGGGATGATTTTTACCTCTCATCTCTTCCTTTTATCAAAATTAAAATATTAAATGGCTACCAACAAGACTACAACATTGAAAATTATTGTTTCAAATTCCACAAATACTGGAGCAAAAAGTGTTAGCGTTAGCACAAGAAGTATGTCTAAAATGTTGCAATCATCTTTGGAGGTGGCTCATTTGTTCGTTGTGAAAAAGGTATTGCCGCATTTTATTGATATGAATGAATATGGTGAAGACTCAAATGAAGAATCTGCATCATCCATTCCCTATTCAACATCAAATTCATTGAGCATGGCAATGTTGATGGAGACAAGTGCTACAATTTTAGAGAAACAAATTTCAAATTTGACGATGGTCATTGAAGGACTCACGAAGCATGTTCAAGAGTTAGACTTTCAAATATCCAAATTGATGAGCAGAGTGGATTATCTTGATGCCAACTGCATGATGGAAAAACAAATTGAGACTTAAGACGAAGGTGAAACATCAACAAGGAAACAATCAACCAAAAAAGAAGAGATTACAACAAAAGAACTAGAAGTTTCCACTAGACCAATTCCCATCGACCTATTGAATGAGTTTATCATGAAGACTATAAAAAAACAAGCTTGATGGAAGTTCTAAATCTATGACTTACTCCAAGCCATATACTCAAAGGATTGATAACTTGAAGATGTCGATTGGATATCAACCTCCAAAGTTTCAGCAATTTGATGGCAAAAATAACCTAAAGCAACACGTGGCTTATTTCATTGAAATTTGTAATAATGCTACGACATATGGAGATCATTTGATCAAGCAATTTGTTCGAGCATTAAAGGGTAATGCTTTTGATTGGTATGTTGACTTTGAGGCAAGCTCTATTGATAGTTGGAGGCAACTAGAACAAGAGTTCTTTAATTATTTCTATTGCACTGAAGGACAATTAGCATAATAAAACTCATCAACTCTCACCAATGGAAAGAACATGTCATTCACTATATCAATCGTTAGATAAATTGGAGTCTTAATTGCAAAGATCAATTATTCGAGGCTTTCAGCCACAAAGACGTGCATCCAAGGAATGCATTTGATTGTTTCCTACATACTTCAAGGAATTAAATCAAAAACTTTTGTAGATTTGGCAACTCGTGCACATAATATTGAAATGAGCATGAATTTTGATGAACAAGAAGACTTAAGTAACGTTGATGATGATGAAGATGTTAGGGGTAATTAATTTTCATCTTCAAATCACTAATACTCTTTCATAAGAGTCTAAAATGTCAACAATACTCATGGATAAGAGTATACACTATCTAAAATTTTCAAGTCCCTAAATATCTAAATTCGAATTTTCAACTTTCCAAGTCTTCAAATCAATGGATCAAATCTTTAAGTCTCTAAATTTACAACTCAAATTTCTAGATCTTCAAGTCAAAGCTCAAGTCTCTAAGTTTTCAAGTTCAAAACTCAAAATTTCAAGTCTCCAAATCAAAGAATCAAATCTCCAAGTCTTTAAGTTCAAAGTTCAAATCTCCAAATTCTATGTGCTCTTTGACAAGAGCGTAAATTATCAACAAGGCTTTTAGATACGAGCATAAACTATTCAAATATTGAAAGTCTTTCCATGTATTCCTTAATAAGAGCTTACATTGTCAATAAAGCTCTTAAATATGAGTATAAACTATTTAAATATTCAAAATTTCTATATGTGCTCTTTGATATGAGTTTAAACTTTTAATAAGCCTCATACGTATGAGCATAAACTATCTAAATATTTAAATTCTCTCCATGTACTCATTAATAAGAGTGTAAACTGTCTATTAAATCAAACTCAAGCAAACTCCTTGACATGAGTATAAATTGTGAATCAAATTCAACTGAATTCCTCAATATGAGTGTAAAATGTCTATTCAAAGTAAATATGCTTCTTGACACACAAGCTGAAATTGCATGTTATTCTTGGCTCGCATGAGTATAAATTGTGTATGGCAACCCCTTCAAAAGGATATTTACTTTGAATTATGTTATGACTTGATTTTTTTATTGGACATCATAGCTTACGGAACATTTGGATGATTTCTTGTTGCAGACACATTTGAAGAAAAGGAAAAATTCTTAAATACTTCAAGTCTCATCTCTTTTGTGGATTATCGACACATCTTTCGCTAAACCTTGAAGTGGGGGCATTTGTAAACATATTAATTTTGCCCAATTAAAGAGTGATAAGTATAAAATAATACGCTAGTTATTAATTCAAAATTTTTTATTTAGCTTGGAATTTATTAAATTTAATTTTAAAAGATAACTATTTAATTTCAATTAACACCTAGTATTTATTTTTATGCTTAAATCAAATATTGATAAGTGTAAAAAATGAAGTGTCCACATATATGGATCAATCAAATCAAAGATATTGATATTATCTTTTGATATTTAATATTATCCTATTAAAAAGATAAATGTCAAAGAAGTTCAAATCAATTTGGAAGTCTCATACTAAACATCTATATAAAGGGGATGGCTAAAGCTTATTCAATACAAAAAACATTAATCCCAACAACTGAGAGAAACTTTGAAAGAGCCCAGCAATTTTCTCGAGCAAATTCAAGGAGATCCACAACGTTTTTTGCAAAACTTATCATATTTTGGCGTTTGATTTGAGGTTAAGGTACGAAACCCTCGAATTGTCATTATTTCAAATCAAATTCAAGCAAATTCATGGTGTACAAGGCATTAATAACAGAGCTCATCAAATTTCAAAATTATTTTTGGAAGGAAATAATCAGAGAATTATATTAAAGATTGAATTCACAATTGATAAATTTGAATTTTATATTATCTGTATGGATTTTTCTATCTTGCAATTTTGTTTTTGCATACAAAGAAATTTGTTGTTCCAATAATAACATTATTTTGTATTTTTATTTTTAAATTGATTTTAATTAATTAAATCGAACCAACGTCGTGCAAATTGCGAAATTAATTTATATCAAATCTTATTATAAGTTATACATTTATATAGTATAATAATTTTAATTCATATTTAAATCACTTCAATATGATCTGTACCTTAATTTAAAATGCATTAATACTACATACGGATCTTGAAATTTAATGAATATACATGTGTATTATATATGCATGCATGTCTATAACATAAAATACAAAGGTAATATTTGAATATGTTTTTTGTTTGATTTTATTATGTATTTTGGGAGAATGAATAATGGAGGAATTGTGGGAGAATGTGAAATGAAAGTTGAAAAATGTGATTAATATTTGATTATTGTTTTTAAAAATAATAAAAAATGAGATTTGAGAGTTTTGATATATTTAGATATATTTTTTAGGGAGCATTTTTTATTATAAATGTCACATCACTACTTTTATGTTGATGTTTGGGGGTGAAATTAGATATTAAAGAATTTTTTTAATTATAAAGATATTAATTAAAATATTGTGTATATATATGTGTGTGTATGTATTGAAGAAATATGATTATGTTGTTAGTTTGTAATAATTAAGTGGGTTGTATTATAATATTTTATGGGTTTTGTTTGTTAGTTGAAAATTTAATTAATTGTAATTACTACTACTACTTCTGTGATGATATTATTATTATTATTATTATTATTGTTATTATTATTATTAGTAGTAGTATACTTACACCAATTATATATTATTAGTAATATTATTCTTACGATTATTATTATTATTGTTATTATTATAAGTATATTATAGTTATTATTATTATAATTACGAATATTATTACCATTATTAGTATTAGCATTATTATGGTTTTTATTTATTATTAATGCTACTTACATTATAATATAATTAATACTATAACAATAATAATAATTATTATTAGTATTATTACTATTAATTATCTTTATTATTATTGTATTATTAAAGTTATATGAGTATGTGGTGTGTGGGGCTGGGGGTGGCAGGAGATGGGGCAGCATAGGTAGGAGGTATGGGAGAATGTAAAATAAAGTAAGATTTGGTAAATAATGGAAAGGACAAATAATTTTTATTGTATTTTACTATATTAGAAAATAAGAAAAATGAGTTAGTATGTTTGGGAATATTCTACCGTAACAAATTTGTTTTGGGAGAATATATCCAAACAAAGTGAAAATTTTATTATTTTAAAAAATTATATTTCTTAATATTTCATTTGCACTAGAACATCAAAGAAAGAAACTTATTTTAGAAAAAATTAATAATACCAACCCCTTTTCTATAAGAATTCAATTGAAAGGCTTGTCCACGTCATCGATCCGCACCTCCCTAATCAGGAACCGTGCGATTACAAACTTCACCCAACGACTCACATCTTGCCATGTCAACAATCCGGACACACTGCCATAAGTAAATCACAACCCTTGACTAGAAAAAAAATCAACAGAATCGATCATATCCAATCCCGCCGCAATTCTCAAAACTCCACCTATATATCTCCCCGCAAATTCCATCAAAGTTCAACACAAATTTCTTTTCTTCCTCAACTTTTAGAGATAAAAACTCTAGAAATGGCTCGCACAAAACAAACAGCCCGCAAGTCTACAGGCGGTAAAGCGCCGCGGAAGCAGCTGGCCACCAAGGCCGCCAGGAAATCCGCCCCAGCCACCGGTGGAGTGAAGAAGCCTCACCGCTTCCGCCCCGGAACTGTTGCTCTTCGTGAAATCAGAAAATACCAGAAATCTACTGAGCTTTTGATCCGTAAGCTGCCGTTCCAGAGGCTTGTTCGTGAGATAGCGCAGGATTTCAAGACAGATCTGAGGTTCCAGAGCTCTGCCGTGGCGGCGCTTCAGGAGGCGGCAGAAGCGTATCTTGTTGGATTATTTGAAGACACCAATCTCTGCGCCATTCACGCGAAGAGGGTTACCATTATGCCTAAGGACATCCAGCTCGCCAGGAGGATTAGGGGTGAGAGGGCATGATTGTTGTTGATGCTAGTGGTGTTTATGGTGGTAGTTTAAGGTAAATAGATGGGTATTTGTTGTAGTCTGAGGGTTTCTACTTTTAAATTTTCACGGTGGTGTTGTAGGATTTCATTACTTAAATGAAATTTGAGCAGTATTATTGTTCAATTCATGGTTTCTACTTTTCTACGACGATGATGCTTGAAATAATTTTGTTTTTATTAGCATTATAGTGTTAAAGAACTGTTCATACAACCATGAAATAAGCTAAAATAATATAAATAAGAAATCTAATTTTGCTAGTGTGGATGGCTAGATCTCTCAATCTGTGAGAGTTCCTTTGCCACATCTAATATATCTGGTCTATCTTCTCCTTTGTGCTGCATGCATCTGAAAGCTAGATCAGCAAAGCATTGCATTTGATGTACTTTCTCAGCTCCTCCCATAATCATGGGTTCCAATATATTGTTAATCTGATTGCTGTTGAACTGAAAGTCCTCCAAATTGAAGGGCTTCTGACCAGTCAAGAGTTCAACAAGAATCACTCCAAACATGTATACATCAGATTTCTCAGTAACAATGCCTGTGGTTACATACTCAGGATCGAGCTGCCCCTTTGTACCAATGACCATATCTTCTACCTGTGATTCTCCAGGAGGCAGATATATGCAGAGTGAAAAATCTACTAGCTTAGCAACGCCATTTTGGTCCATGACAATGTTTTTTGTGCCTAAATCTCTATGGATGATGGGGGTGCGAAACCCAGTGTGGAGATGAGCAAGAACATTAGCAATATCTGTAGCTATTTTCAGCCTGTTGCTCCAAGAAAGTGATCCGTCATCAATCTTGTGGATCAGAATGTCTGACAGAAGTTTGTCATTGTTGGCATGGTCGTAGATGATGACAGGCGCTTCAAAATCTAGGCAGCATCCCAAGACTTTCAAGACATTTTTGTGGGGGTTCATCATCAACGAAATAACAATGTCAGTGATGACATAGGCTGGCCGCTCTTCTGGGAAGGTATGGAATTTTTTCGCTAAAACTGGTTTTTGTTGAAATAAGCCCCTGATATAATGACCAGTTCCATCACACATAGCCCTCACAGCAAAACTACTGCTTGAAGTGGTGAGTTTTCCATTTGTTGCTTTGTTAACTTCTTTCACCGTGAAAACTCGGTAAGGCATAATGCATGTGCCATTAGAAGCAGCAAGAAGCCCCTCCAACAATTTGGTTTCGTTTTCGATAAACCATAAGGATTTTTGGCTGTTTTTGGTTGTTCTCTTGAAGCATAACATTTTATTCCAACACTCCATTGATGATGCTATCCAGAAGAACTGTCTGAAAAAACAGAACAATGAACACCAATCTTAGTTGCACATTTTATATATCATGCATCAATAGGGAGGGAAATTAATTGTCAAACTCATAACAAAATTAAGGCTTGTTGCTATGCTGCACAAGAAAATGGCAAGAAGAGAAGATAATCCCCAAATCTTGCTGAACAACTTTATGATTGATGAAATATTACCTCCAGTCCAATATTTATTGTGCAGTTTCACCCGAAGTCGGAGAACTTTTGTTCTGAAACCACTAAAGCTACAAAATTTCTTGCAAAGGGGTTAGAAAATTACTTTGAGTTGAAAATCTGAATGTTAGCCTCTGCACATCGTGGGAATCAATGTTTTAGAGTATAACCTTCTTTGCTTTGCTTTGCTTTCACCAAGGGTTGCATTCCATTTAAAGAATTGCAAGTCTTCCCCGCAAGCATATCGACAAATTATGTGGGAATAGCTCCGATGGACCATAGAAAATCAGTCATTCCAACGACCCATACGTCAACCAAAGTTGCCTGCTTTATGTGGAAAATTTTGAGTCAATTCTTACTTCTCTTCTCTTTTTCTTCTTTCTTCTTTCTTCTTTTTCCAAGCTATCCACATCAACAGTAGTGCAATATAAGTTAATTGCCCACTGGTGACGTTAAGGAAAGAGAAGTACAGACAAAATCTCTAGATAACGTGTGTAAAACGTCGTGCGAAGATGGAACAAAGCATTGGAAATTTCTGTTGCTACTTCAAGTCTATCACTTCGTCAACTGGGACTCAAATTATTTTAATTTTTATTTTGATAGATTTTGAATATAGATTTGATGCTTGCAAATCTGGACACAATTTTATTATGTTATATATTATTTATTTTAAGTAGATAGGATAGTGATTAAAAATTCATTTACAAATTCAAAATTTATTGAATCGAAATGAGTTGGGTTTGAATTCATAAAATTAGGTTCATCAAACTTGAATCTAATATGCCTATTTCATATTAGAAAGCTCAATTTTTTTTTC
Organism: Jacaranda copaia; assembly: GCA_014898725.1. Taxonomy (NCBI): domain Eukaryota; kingdom Viridiplantae; phylum Streptophyta; class Magnoliopsida; order Lamiales; family Bignoniaceae; genus Jacaranda; species Jacaranda copaia. The sequence continues at coordinate 542,817 of JACGDI010005714.1, forward strand.
AAAATTCCATTCAATTGGACTCTATTGCTCCATCATTTAGAATCCATTGTGTGTATTTGGAACTAAATGTGTGAAACCCCAAAGCTAGATGTGTTATGAAGATTTTGAATACAAATATGCATTTGCAATACTTACCAAACAAATATGTAGACTAAAAATACAATTTTGCCAAAACAAAAAAACGGTTCCAACTGAAAGAAAAGAAAAAGAGTTGGTCCAATTCCGTAAATACCCCAATACTAGGGTGGGTTTTAAATATGTTTTTGTGTTCTGCTGATTGACTTACGATTGGTGAATGAAAAAGTAAAACTGGGAAAGGCGGCTCCCGGGTCGCGTATTACAACTATTGGTCTTCGCTCTTCCGTTACTTCCCATTCTGCACTGAACTCTCCCGCTTTCTATCTGGCGGATTCCCTCCATTTCTAAGCTGCTTTTGGAAAAATGTCTGCAGTTCATCAGAATCTTTCCACGTCTATCTCCTCATCAGCTTCAAGTTTCCTAGGCCGCAGCAATCTCAAGAACATCGAGTAATAGCGGTTTTTTCGTGTAACATTAGCTTTTCTTCTTCTTCTGGATTTGATTCTATGTGGGTTTAGTTTAAATTCTTCTTTGTTGCAGGTCCTCGAATGTTTCTATTCCTGGGAAGATCAATGGGGTTGTGAAGTGTGTTGCCTCATCCTTAGCAGAGAAGACTGGTGACTAATTTGCTTTCTTATTGAATGATGCCGTTTTTATCTTTTATGTTTTTTACGGTAGCTGTGGTTTAGCCCCTGTATGTAAATCAATGCAGTTTGATTCTCCTTCTAGGATTATTTTGGTGATTTTTATTGCAATGCTTCTGTTGTAAAGTTTTCTTGTCTTTTTGTGTTTTCTGATGTTAGTAATGCTTGGTGTTTTTGGAATAAATTGCTCCTTTTCGATTCAAATTTATTAATTTTTTTCACTTTGAGTGTTTTCGCGTTTACATGCTGAGCATTGTTATCTATCAAATTACTTTTATGGCCCGTAAGGAGTTCTTTTCTTGTGCTTGAGATCGCCTGTCTATAGCTGTTTTATGTAATTGTTTGTTCTGTGTGAGTTTTGACGTTTGATAATATTGACTATTGATGCTGCTTTTTTTGTGAAGCTTTCAAGACAAAGGTATCGCGCAATGAAAACATGGCAAAACTTCAAGCTGGCTACCTCTTTCCGGAGGTCTGTTTTAGGACTTCGTTTTTTATTTGTATTTGTTAGCTATGAGTCTGGTCCAATGTATCTGCTCTGTTAAATGGCGTTCTGTTTTGACGGTAGCAATAGTGTTTCCTTTCTATAGTAACATTAGATGTGGTTCCATCCTAATTCCTGATGCTTAGATGTCGTGTAAATTGTACTTGATTCAGTCAAAAGTTTTTTGTAATTCTTGTATGTCTGAAAAACTTCTGCAAGAGATATCAAACTGTTACTAAAATGATTGTGTTATAAGATTGCATGGGAATGAGTCATCATGAGTTTTTTTGCCAAATCTTTCATAGCGAAATGAAATATCGTGCCTCCAAGTGTAGCTATTGTCAATTTTCTACAGTTGCATCATCTATATGATATAATGGGAATTACTTTAGCCTGTCCGATCCTGTTCTTCGTTGATGAATTTATGCCTCTTTCATTATGTGTTTTCACTCTGTATTTATTTGGTTGGAATATAGAGAAGAGTGAAGCTCTTCCCCTTTTCTGGACCAACAATCTGTAACTATTTGTGGGTCTGCTTTTATTTTCGGGATGGAGAAGTTGATTAATGTGTTCTTTTGTTTGCATTAGATTGCCAGACGAAGAGCTGCACACATGTTGAAATATCCTGATGCCCAAGTGATCAGCCTTGGAATTGGTGACACAACTGAGCCCATTCCAGAAGTTATTACTTCAGCCATGTCAAAGGTATTATTGATAGGAATCTTGTAAGTCTCACGAACTTTAAATATGGTTGGAGTGAATTTTGAAGACTTCCTCGAACTTGAGGATGGCGAGGGAAACTATTGCAATTTGGGGCTTTCAGCATTCTTAATAAGTAGATACTTCTGTTGCATTAATAGCAAGAATACTGGCTTCTGGTTACTTTCTCTGTATTTAATGATCTTTTACATGCCCTTTGTAACTAGATATATCCAAAGAGATGCCAATAGGAAGAAGGCATGGTAGTGAAGGGTTAAGTTGCTCTTAATTAGATGACATCTGTATTTGTTTTGTTGTATCGCTCTCTTTTATCAGCAGAAAAACTTATGTTCTCTGAGTTATATAAACTTCTAGTTTTCCTACACTGTCAGAGATCATATGCGCTGTCAACTGTAGATGGTTACAGTGGTTATGGAGCTGAACAAGGTGAAAAAGTAAGTCATGATCTTCCTTATTTTCTATTCCTATATGTGTGTCTACCTTTGTGGTTGTTTTGAGACATGTGGTCTTATTGAATTTTCTTTCTCCCTCCTTTTCCTTGATCTATAACTGACTTCTCTGTTCATTTGCACCTCAATAAAAGATCTGTTGTGAAGATTATCAGACTTTCATATTTCTATCTTTATGGTCCTGACGGTGATAATTTTTTGATTTTACAGCAATTGAGGGCTGCTGTTGCTTCCACTTATTATGCTCACCTTGGCATAGAAGAAGATGACATATTTGTGTCTGATGGTGCAAAAAGTGATATATCTCGTCTTCAGGTTAGTTTTGTTGGCTTTTTTTCTTGCTGATATGCTTCAGAAATCTATAGGATTTAGTTTGCAATTAAATAATGACTTGGATGATGGCTCTCTTCAATCATAAGCTGTAATTTCTTAACATGATGGTACTGATTTCAATGATGTCGCTTTTCAATGAAAGCTGCAGTTTCTTAGAATGATTGTTTCTCTGAGGCAGGTTCTCTTTGGATCTAATGTGACAATGGCTGTTCAAGACCCATCATACCCGGTAAATATCTTGTGTTTTTATTTGGTCAATTTAAGCTAAGATGTTATTCCAGTAACATGAGTAGTGCCGCATGAAATGGATGTAAAAGTCAAATGTCTAGCTACAGTAAATTGGCATTGTTGTCTCATGACAGCCATAGCTCATGGTATTACATACCTAGTCTCAATACAGCTTCTCAAAGAATTCATAATGCAGAGGCAGCTTGCCAGTGTGTCCATATGCTAATTGTATATCATGGCAGTTATATAGCTAATTTCTTGAGGTCAGGTTTAATATGATGCTTTAGACGTGTGAATGTCACTCTACTCTCAAGGCAGGATCAGTTGATTCAGGTTTCAACTTGATTCCATATTGCATATTTTTATGGCCAAAAACCAAAAAAGTAAATCCTAGATTATTTCGCTTTCTTGCTCCCTTCTGGTAATTGCGTGCTGCTAATTGATTCGTAAAGATTATTGTGTATCTGGAGCATGGGGAGGATCTAGTTGGCTGTTTATCAATTGTCCCCATCTGCTTGTGCATTATAGCTAAAGGGTTGAATTTAAATGTAGATGGATGATGAGTTGAAGTTTTCCATCTAGTATGGCGATGCACTTGGTAGGCTGACATAGTTTTCATACTTAGTCTGGGGAGGGAAAGCAGAATTTGTTCATTCCTGAAAAGCTTGGCCTTATAAACTTGTCCCTTTTGAGTTCTCATGAGTCATGACAACATATTTCTTCTGCTCTGTAGGCTTACGTAGATTCAAGTGTTATTTTGGGCCAGACTGGGCAGTTTCAGAAAGATGTTGAGAAGTATGGAAATATTGAATACATGAGGTGCACACCAGAGAATGGCTTCTTTCCAGATTTATCCACTGTTAATCGGACCGACATCATTTTTTTCTGCTCGCCCAATAACCCTACTGGTTATGCTGCATCAAGAGAGCAACTGACTAGACTAGTACAGTTTGCTAAAGAAAATGGTTCAATCATAGTCTATGACTCTGCTTATGCAATGTATGTGTCAGATGACAGTCCGAGATCAATTTTTGAGATTCCTGGAGCGAAGGAGGTTAGTTGGGAACTGATTTCTTTTATCCATTCTAATCTATATTCTTTCTTGCCTAAATTGGAAACAAGACTGTTTGCTCGTTCCTTCCATTTTGTCTTGTGTTTATATGATGGTTTTCCCAAATTCTTCATGATTTAATATTTAAACTGTTAACATAGAATCTCTCTCTCTCTCTCTCTCTCTCACACACACACACACACACACACACATGCACACTGTATAGTGGCGTAGAAACATACATTGTACTTTTGTTCCATTTAACGGAATGCAGGTTGCACTTGAAGTTTCTTCCTTTTCCAAGTATGCTGGTTTCACTGGAGTTCGTTTAGGTTGGACTGCAATTCCAAAAGAGCTTCTTTATGCTGATGGATTTCCAGTGGCCAAGGACTTCAACCGCATTGTTTGTACTTGTTTCAATGGTGCATCTAACATTGCTCAAGCTGGTGGTCTAGCTTGCCTTTCTTCTGAAGGCATTAAGGTCAGTCTTCTTTTTCCAGCTTTGCTTTCTTCATTTTTTCCCATTATATTCTCTTGAGGATGAAAAAAACAAAAAAGGTCAAATAACTATGCCAGCCAGAATCCTCTCCTCCACAACACACACATAAAAAGGAAAGAAAATGAAGAGAAGGCAAACCTGAAGAAGCTGGAAGGAAACGCACACACGCACACACACTCACAAAGAAAGAAAAAAGAGGGCTTTTGCAGGAAGAAAAACACCATCAATAATGCAGCAACACTTTAAAAATCATCTGTGTAGTGTTGGAAATGTATTTGACATACCACTTAGTGTGTTCATAAATTAAACAGAAATAGAAAAATTTCGACACTTCTAATGGTGTGTTGGATGTATAATCAAATGCATGTTTGACACGATTTGGACAAATTAGATATTTTTTCATATATTTTTAAAATATACGGGTTTTTAAATAATTAACTAAAAACTGAAATTTTGTAAAATTACTTGAAAAAGAGTGCTACATCATTCAAAATCACTTGCAAATTTTATGAAAATGTAAAACTTTTTCTTCATCAAATATATGGTATACGAATTATACTAGAAAAACCAAACATAATAATTGATGTTAACTTCTTTCTTTACACTCCCGGTGGTGTGTCTTTCTAAATTTGTTATCAATTGCATATCTGTATGTGAATGTATAAATATAGATAGACCCATATTATGCTTGCATAACAAACAAGATTGTGTATATTGAACAGTTATGTCATGTTCTAAAATTTTAAAAAATCTTCTATCGTCATGTTTGTATCTATGCATCATAGAACACCATATTGTGAAAACCATGTTTCGGCTGATCAACAGTAATTCTCTATGTGCAGGCCATGCATGAGGTAGTTGGCTTCTACAAGGAAAACACGGATATCATAGTCGACACGTTTAATTCACTTGGTTTTAAGGTATATGGAGGTAAGAATGCACCTTATGTTTGGGTCCATTTTCCTGGGCAAAGCTCATGGGATGTGTTCAGTGAGATTCTTGAGAAGACCCATGTTGTCACCACTCCTGGAAGTGGTTTTGGACCTGGTGGTGAAGGTTTCATCAGGGTCAGTGCCTTTGGACACAGGGAAAATGTTCTGGAAGCTTGTAGAAGATTTAAGCAGTTGTATAAGTAACTGTGCTACCTCCCTGTCTGATTTGAGATTTCAACAGCTGAAGGCAGGTTTCCGATAATTGTCAAGTATCACGAATAATTCCGTGGAACGTTAGATTCAAACTTAATACCTCGAAGTCTTGGAGCATCATCGTCATCTCTGTTCTGATTTCTAGAGGATTATATATAATTTGTTGATGTTGTTTCTTAGCTGCTATGCTTAATTTATTCTTTTTTTTTTGTGGGATAAGAATTAAAAATCTTAGCTGCTATGCTTAGAAATCTTCATCCTTTGGTTTGATGCATGGTGTAAACAAGAAGAAATCTCGGACACACTGAAATATAAGAAAATCAAAGGTTTGTAGAGAAAACTTCCATTGGTAATGTGATGATGGAAAGCTCCACTCTTAATTTGAACTTTTGCGTGGATAGAAGCTTTCAAAATAAAAGGCTATGGCCTAGGGATGCCCACGCGTCTCCAACAAAAATTTTCTAGTACTCAAATTAGTATTTATGAAAAAAGATCATATGCAAAGAGAATATTGTAAATATTAATAATTATGTATTATGGAATATTGTAAAAATATTTATAATGGCTAGTCGAAGGATTGAGCGAAGAAAAATTTAGGCTTCATTTGGGGACGTTCTTTCAAAACAAGCCAAGCCTGTTCTGGGAAAACATTTTCAGATATACTATTCATTTTTTCACATTTTTTGCTATAGTAAATGTCCTAAAAAACCCCTCATTTTCTTATATATTAACCAAATGCCCATTTAATTTTGCTTTCTTCAAGGCCCTCCCATCCCATCGCTCACTTCCCACTGCCGGCCATCCCATCCCCCACTTTTGTCTTCTCCCAATGCAGCCTATCTCTCGTCTCCTCTCTCATATTAAATAATAGAGTCTCATATTAAATAATAAAGTTTAATAATAATAATTGTTAAAAAATCAAAAAAATATCAACATACAAACAAATTAATAAAATATTATAATACAACTAATTTAATAATTTAATCAATCATCACAAACTTACAATATAATCATATTCATTCACTACATATATATATACATATATACACAATATTTTTTATTATTATTCTTACAATTAAATTTTTTTATTAATATCAAATTACACCTCCAAATACCAACATAAAGGTATTGATTTGACATCAATAATATAAAATGTTTCCTATAAAATATAATCAAACATATTAAAACTCCAAAAATTCAATTTTTAACTATTCTCAAAATCATAATCAAATATCAATTACATTCCCCAATCTTTATTTCACATTCTTCCCCAGTTTTTTCATTATTTATTTTTCCAAAACATACAATAAACACAGGGCTAATAGCAATTTACCCCCTTGTGATATACGAAATAGGCATAGTGACCCCCTTTTAAAAAAAATATATAGAAAAGCTCCTTATATTTCTGAAAATCATGCTCACCGCCCCCTCTTCTTGTTTGATGCCGATTTAGCATTAAAAAGATAGAATTGCCCATAAGTAAAATTAAAATTTATGTTACCTTTATTTTTATTTTACCTATTATTTTTAACAATTTTTAATTATTTTTTATCCATTCAAAATTAAATAATATTTAATATTTATAAAAAAAATATAATACATTTTTATTTATAAATTCATGTATAAATATATACATATAATATATGTATACATATATGTAAACTTATTCCGAATGGCTTGTGACCCATAGCATAAGTCTCCCACATAATAAACGAGCTTCGATGTGCGTATGTGTGTATAAATTAAAAAAAATACATACATTTAAATTTATGTATATATTTTTTATTTGATCCAAATTGAATAATATTCAATATTTATATGGATATATAATATATTTCTTCTCTATAAATTCATGTTTAAATATATACACATATATTTTTATTTATACCTATTATATGTGTATACATATATAAATTTTCTTTAGTTCATTACAAATTAAATAATATTTAATATTTATAAAATATACAATAATTTTTTTTATTTATAGTTATATATAAAATATATACACATATATAAATTTATATATAAATATATACATATATATTTTTATTTATACTTATATAAATGTAATGTCCATATATATATAAATTTATCTAAAACATATATAGATATATAAAAATTATATATTGCATATATAT